>KV429079.1:93550-218491 GCA_001632345.1 Daedalea quercina L-15889
TTGATTGGATCGACAACTCGTATGACAGGGCTGAGCGCTTTGCGCAAGAGCTATATTCATCCTGGACGAGCAACCCCGACCACGCAGGTCAGGTGAATGCTGCGACACTCGAAGAGTGGAAAGCCAGGCAGATTGAGATCTCGAATTGGGAGGACTCAGATGACAAAGACAACTTCGTCAACGGTAGCGTGTTGGGGAGCGAAGAAGCCACCCCACCACCGCCGCAGCTTATCGCGCTTCTAGACCTGGACATCGCTGACGTGGCGGATCAGAGTCAGTTACAAGACGCGGAACTCAAAGAGGCGCTATACAGGGATCGAGACCTGTACCTGCCGCCCGGAAACGCTCTGGCCCTGGGGGGTACACCCCCTCCAGGAGGATGAGCCCGCTCAATAAACTTATAAGCCCGCATTAGTTTAAGTAGCTAGGGCTCTAAACACGCAGAATTTAAAAAAGATAGGAAGGTATGTGCACGTGCGGCACATAGACAGCGTCCGAAGTTCAATGGCATCGGGCAAGGAATCATCACTGCCTTGGTTGTTGCTCATCTCACTCAGTCAGGGGGTCTGTCCATGGCGTGAGTCTATTTGAGACTTCTTTTGAAGGCCGGATTCATGCTGATCGAGTGAGTGTGAGTGTCCTTAGGCACACGCGCATCAGGACTAACTTGCCCACCCACTCTGTGAGCGAGGTACGCAAGCCAGACACGATAGCCTGGAGCCACCGGCGACCGTGCAGCACAGCGGGCGCGGGCTGACTATGGACCTGGTGGTCTCATACATGGTAAACGCTTACGTCTTCTGTGTCTAGTGTTGAGACACCGCATAGAGTCAATTTTATTCATTCAGTCCCGCCATATGAGATGGCAACTTACGTCTGCCGGCCATGCAGGGGACTTGCTGCGTCACTGATGCTCTCCGACCTCATGCTCCAGTCTGAATGCTAATGCCGACATTTATTCATGACTGGCGGAGAACAGGTGGGCTCATACCGTGCGTTACCGGCTCATTTGCATAAATGAAACCGTAAACCAATTCATTTCCACAACGATCTCCTGACCGTTGAACTGGCCAATCTACTGTGAACTGACAAGGTTGGCAGAGCACGTGTCCACAAGACACGGGAAAAGCCCGCTACTGCTCCAACGGAACTCTTCAAGAGCCCACTGCTACTGTTGTCGTCGCACTCATAATCAGCGGTGTGGAACGCGCATAGTATGGCGCGAGTCTAGTATTCCCTGCTCGGATCGATGGTTCGACTCCAGCATTTCAATACCTAAGTCTTCTAGCCGCGCAGGGTACTCTGACACTCACGAGCTTCCGTCCCCTTTTCGCTCAAGTCAGGCTGTCAGAGCGCGCATTTGTTCCGCTGCACGGGCGATCGGACTAACACTCTCCGCGGAGTCCTTCGCTGAATCATGCAGGTGGATCCAGAAGCGAGGTGGTGCTGTGACCGCCGTCCTCGGGCTGGGCTTAATTTTGATTACAGGGCGGCTGATCCTGGTGCCCACCTATCCCGTTGCCGAGGTCACCGACTACTCGAGACAGAGGTGAGTATCTACGCTACGATGTGCACACGCAACCCGCGGAGGGCGCGGTGGATGTGACACGGTGACTTGACATCCAGCATTCGCGAGAAAGTCTCCAGGGTTGCCCACCCGGCCACCTACTATTGTGTTGGCCACAGTTCGCCCGAGCTCCACCGACGATTTGAGCGGGAGTAGTGGTCAACAGTCCGGCGGGCATCGGTGCTGCATCGAGCGTCCAGACCTTCCCTTCAAGTTGCCAGCTGCCAATGTGGCAGGATCCGACTCCGAGTGGACGCTCCTTGATGGAGACCTATCTCGGCCGGGTCACGGTGTGCGATGTTTCCTTCCCTTCGGTCCTATTTATTTCCTTCAATTCGGATATTGTGATTGACCCCTGAAGCGTTACGGGAACCCAAGTTGGGGTTTCTGCTAGGTTTTCCAGTGTTGCGCGATAAAAGCTCAGCTGAGCCCCCCAGAACCAATGTTATTGTGTCATAGGGTTCTGCGGGAGCCATACCTCTTGCTTTGATGAACCGGTGAGTGAATGGAAGGTTACGCTCACTGTTGCAGTTCAGCTTCCTCGGAACCGTGGATTTAAACCGCTCTTCGGAACGCCGTCACCAGAATCGAGCACCGTCCATTTGTATTTGATGTGCTTCCGGCTACCAGTGGCAGAGTTCTGGTCATGTCTCTAAGTATGTGGTCTGCCTTGAAAGTGTGGCTCTATTGTATCACCAGTCACGACGCACCCCGAGCGGAGCGACGTTTGATGCTCCTACAAACATGCTCCGAACGTCCAACAGTGGTTGGGCCTTGTACTCTGGACAATATCTTTGGCTGCTATTTCGGCGAGGGTCAGGTTGCCAGTGAAGGGAAGTTCAAATCGCGCTTTCTTCCTCTCGGACCTACTCGGCTCCTTGGTCAAGGTATGGACATGCAGGGCTTTCGAAGTATTCCGGGTATCCAAGTGGAAGCCTGAAGGCTTATCCCCAGGACCTGGCTCAAAGCTCCAGTACGAGCGCGAGTAGTCTCGGGTACCCGCCGTTGCTTTCGCTCAAGGGGAAGAAGTTAAACGCGTACTTGCGTATATCGGCGGTTTCTTGGCCCTAAACGCCAGACTTTTTACGCCATCAGTCGTCAGACTCGGGTATCAGCTATTGGCCTCGGCGTACGCTTTCCGTCGCGACGAGAATTGTGGATGAGACGCGACACTGCGGTCGTCAAAACGCCATCAGAGCTTGAAGTAGCATCTTATCCAGTCAGTAATATGCAATCTCAGCGCCTTGACTCATCTGCAATGCGATAATTCACCTATAAACTGATGATATTCATATTCCTTGTCTGTCATACTGTAGCGTTGCCAACAACCCGAGCAATTGTTAAGCGTCCGCGGAGTACGGTGCTTACAACAGTAACATCGGGTGACGATATCTCCGGAGAAGGGCTACTACATGTGGTCTGACTTGGTAATGTGGTTGACCATCGGCGGAAGGTAAGCGGGATTTGAGTGGATGCGACATATGATGCTTCCGAGAACATGTTCTTCAACGGGTGCTGAGCCTTGTGCTTCTGGGGAAAGTCGGTGGTAGTGAAGTGGAATAAGTGCTGTCTACATGTGGCTTACGAGATCATCGGTTATAATGTGCAGCTCATGTCTGGAAGGTATGGTGACCCAGCGTGTCTCACATATATTCAGTCACATGAAATGATGTCCGTATAAAGATTGTGAATCTCCTGAACAAATGTCCGGCATCAGCTATGCGCCCGGTGGTATATAATTTCCGGTACGCATGCGTTTGCCAACACTCTGCTCTTCCCGAACGAAGCCGTTGAATCCTTCTATAGCTACGCTTCGACCCGACCTTCACATATCCCAAACGCCGGTCTTTGCCTTGCTGATTACAATCTGGCCAAGGCGATGAACCACGCCCGTTCTCTTGACTAGCGGTATTCTGCTCCACAGTCACCGATGGACGTAATAAGCCGCCTACCATTGCTCCGCTCCAGTACCGTGTCGATTTCTGCGTTGTCCTCTACTGTAAGCAGGAAACCGAATACTCGCCGGTTATCGTCCGTGTGCTCGGAAAGTCCAAGGCGTGCCCCTATACAGCGAGGTCCATGATTGAATTTCGTCAGCGGCAGAAGAGGAGACGAGTGCGACAGAGCGCGCAAGGAAGGGACGCTTGATACCTACCGATAATGACAGCGCCGACGCAGGGGTGGTCAAGCACCCACCGCGTAGCTACATTCGCGATGCTCACGCCGCCGTGTCGGTCTCCGATGATGCGCAGAACGGAGAGGAGGCTTTGGAAGAGCGTCCAGTCGCCCCACGCCTTCAAGATCATGTCGAGATACTGTCATTTGTATAGGCATAACCGTCCGATATGAGTCATGCGCGGACGCGCCGGTCACACCAGGGAGAAGGGGGGTCTACCTACCTTCCTCTGGGATGGCGTTAAGTTGCCGGAGTACAAATCTGGCTCTGGCTGTCCCAGCCATTTGTCCGCGAGGAACCCGCCGCACTGGTAGGTGATAACATTAGCGTATGATGCAAAGTGGAGACGCTGAAAGAATGTCGATTGTATAGATCGCGTGCATGCACGCGGGCGGGAAGAAGACTCGCGGCTACTCACCAGAGTACCGTATGTGAGAAGCTTGACGTTATGCCGCTCGCATACATCGGCCATCCCATGCAGAGGTCTGGTGTCAATTAAGGAGAACTATCAGGTGCGATCATCGTTAGTCGCTTAACTGACAGTTGAGTTGGAGGCGCGCAAGAGGAAGTACCTGTACTTGGTTAGACACGATCGCGCCGGGACCGAGCTCAGTGCATATCTCGTCCGTCCTAATTGCGTCGAAATTGCACAACCCGAGCGTCACGATTTTCCCTTCGTGCTGGAGATCTTGCAGGTGACGCAGCGCAGTCAGGTAGTTCTTATCACTGTAATCCTGCCAATGGAACTGCCAAGGAGGCGTCAGTGTCACCTGTCAGTTCGCACTTTACTGAGGTGAGATGTACCTGTAGGAGGTCGATATGCTCTGACTGCATGCGATCTAAACGTTCCTGCACAGCGGCCTCGACGACGGCCCGCGTCGGATCAGTCTTTCGGAAGACACACCACTTGGTACAGCCCACGATGTATTCTGGGTTATGAAAGCCCTTTCTGAATTGTCCCTGCGAAGCCGCGGACAAACAACGGTTGGCTGCGGCTCTAGATAGGTGGTATGACGGCACTTACAAAGATGATCTCGGCGCTGCCATAGTGATCAGCTGTAGGCCAGCCAGGTATGCTGAATGTCGCAATCAATGTGGCAAAAACAGTCACATACCCTAATATTTCACATAGTGAGGTTGATATATGGTGAGCACTTTCTATACAGGAAGTCAAAAGACTGCCTACCATGTCTAAGGACATACATTATTTGTTAAATAGAGGTGCGCCGTATGTGAAAGTTGGAACACACCAAAAGCAGTATATCCAGCCTCTGCGTATTGTGCCATTTGACTACGTATCTTGGGCGTTGATGCGCTTCCCCAGGCATTGCTGGAGAGTTGCCACAAGCCTGTAAACAGCCGGGGAACTCTGAAGGGCCCGAGTCCGAAGTCCTCCAGCGAGATCCTTGCCATAGCGTCCGCGGAATGCGAGAATGGAGCACACTGCAACGAGACTGCCTACTATATATATATACAGTTTAGTATATACTAATACCGTCCAAGAGTGGCTTGTACGAGGAATGACGGCTCGGTGGCTGGGTCGGCATGAGAGGCCTAGGAAAGGCCCCGGCGTTGTGACAGCCGGATCATTCCTCGCCCGCCTGACCCGGTGAATAGACTGATCACCGATTCAAATCCTTGATTCGGCAGTTAGATCTAGAGAGATCGCTTGGACTCATCTACAGTATGATGGTGCACCGTCCTCAGCTCCAGGCACGCTCAGGCTGCCCTCCCTGGGGCTCGCCACAGCCGCCCGTTCGCGAGTTGTAACGCTGAGACGCCCGGCGTCGCGGCGTTCTTGTGACTTAGTCCATGGTGTTGGCCGACCATAACCCTCATCATGCCTTTTCGTGGGCGGACGACTGGCAACGCGCGCACGCTGTCACGCTCGTCGTTTCATCGCCTCATGACAGTCCGCAACAGTATGGGCAGTGATCCTCACACGGAGTGGTCAAATTCCAGTCCTCCGGCGAATAAGGCCAGAGGGGGCTGTATTCAACACAGGTCCATAGCGCAGGCGAGCCGGAGTATGTTACATGATTGCGTCGCCAGCGCAGTGGACTTTTACTCCGTGGCACGGGTCACATCGCTTCGGGATACGGTTTTCATGGTGTACATTTTGTTCCGCGCCACGATACAGGCGAACTGTCTTGTGTGCGGATTTTCACCGCCCAGTGTCTACTCTCTGCGTTTCTGTCAGTGTCTAGCACTCGCCAATCTGTTATACACATGTCTTCAATCTCCAGGGCCCTGTTTAGTGATACCTAGCCTCGTTATGGCGTCTAGCCACTTGAAGGTGGCGAGTTACAAGTAGTCATAAATGTCCGCTTAGGACGAAACAGCCTCATCTCCTGACAAAGCCAACCATGCGCGAGTGGACTCTTAATCTATCAATAATCAAACAGCTCGATATGTAGGCCATTGAATCGCACAGCATTGCGCCATTGCGGCCGGATCTGCACATATCATCTACTTAGGACTCAATAGCAATAAGTATTAGCCTGACATCGTATGATTGAACAAACAGTTATGCTCCACTTACTAACAACGACCAGTTAGGCTAATCTCGCTCTTGCGCCAGGTAACCCACCACATGACTTTATGAAGCTCCCGACGGGCATCAACTGGTACGCCGTTTCTCTTCCTCCCCGGAAAATGGCATTTGCCGCTCCCAGTATGCAGAAGGAAGCCTAGTCATGTACGTACCCATCGCGTGAATACCACAGGCACTCAGACTCAGTGTTATCCGTTTGCCTATTAGTTTGAACACCGTTGCATACTTCCAGGGTGCGATCGATACGGATGTCTACTGCGGGGCCTAACGTATGCACCGAGTCTCCGGGGCCCGCATTAGGCAGGCACTGTCATCTATTAGGGCGCATTCATGGCTCAACGATGTCTTGTTCGGGTGCAACGTACACAAGAGAGTGCCACCGCGGCCCGCCTGTTTGCAATTGGGACCATGCACGTCGTTCGCCGACTAACTTGTTCGCCGTGGATGAATGTGCGGACAGCGCGAGACAGCGCGGTCCCTGCAATTAATGTGCACGGGTCTTTGATAAGCTGGTGTCGCCCCTCCGCCGCGACGGCGGCTAAGAGCCTAAGCGTGATTTGGACAGGGTTGTTGACGCGGCGCAATAAAACCAACAAAGGTAGGCCGGTTCACGCAGCCATTGGGCCTTGATGTGATCGCCAGCCCGCGTGCGCTTTGTTACCTCAAGGCTGGAGGCCAGCCACGTCGTGCACACAGGGGGCCAGCGACGCTCCAGCCACATGCGCGATCGGGCGGCGCATGGCGGGGTGCGAAGATGCGGATCGGAGTGATTCGCAGAGAAGTTCGCCGATCCAATTCGGCCGGCGCTGAGAGCGTCCGGCGCGTCACTCCGGGGCGAGGCCGTGTGTCCGCCACAGACGTGTGTTGCCATTCGTGTTGTGACAGGATGGCGTCTTGTGGTTCCCATTGACGAGTATCATCATGTTGACACGCCGCTAAGATGAGGTTGTCATCAGCCCCTCGGGGATTGGAGTTGCCGTGCCTTGGGGGCTGGCGACGGAGGTTACGGTTAGGTCGGAGTTGCGCGTTGCAGATGCGAATACCAACGACCAAATGGTAGATGCGACTAGTTGACTGCCCGGATCACCATGCATGCCGAGCTGAGGATATAAGTTTCTCGCTGCGCCATGATAGCTGACACTGCACAGTGCCCTTCGAGCGACCCGCCCTCTTCAAAGCACACTACGTCTCCTTGCCCCAGTCAGCATGCCTGCTTTGGAAACCATTCACGATGCCCGCCCTGTCCTCGGACATGTGTACGTACCATACCGCTGCCGTGGTGCACCATACGCTGATAGACGGGACGCACACAGCAACCTTATGATGGATAGCTTCATCGCCAACGCCGACATCGACGAGTGAGCATCGCACATGTCCCCTCACCGCAGTTCGTTGACCATGGGCGCCAGCATGCGAGCAGTCGTACGCACATTCCTGGCAACCAGCCCCCCGAGTGTCACGGCGGCGTTCCACGATGCCGCGCGGAGGCGGCTTGACAAGATGAATGCGAAACAGCTCAGCCCCTCGACACAGCTCTTCTCCAAGTCTGTCGACGGCTTCTCACATCCTACGCCCGAGCTCGCCACCGTGCTCCGGCGCGCACGGTCACTCTACGGGGCGGGAATGGGCTTTGCGAGCCTTGCCCTGCTTACGCAGGTCGTCCGAGCGACGCTCGGCATGCGGTGGCAGGAAGACGGCGATACCGCGGACATCCTGGCACATATCGACGCAGACATAACACAGGCGATCCAGAGTTCGAAGGAGGAGTCGGCCGGTGGGCGGGTAACGGACTTGAGCGGGGCCCGGGCGACCGTGAGCGAGCTCCAGAACGCGCTTGTCCATACCGATCGCGATGCGGAGATGCGGGGGTGCGAGTCGCCGTTCGAACGTGCACTCGTGAGTATGCAGTATTGGAAGTTTTGAGCGATGGATTTGGTGATCTGGCTGAATGTAATCTTCTGGATATACTTATCATATCTGTACATGCGCTGGCTGTACACTAGTACCATTAATCCGGCACGGATCGCACATATGGGCATGTTGGAACTGACCTCATAGTTATAATAGGAAATGCTGTATTCACTATTCAGATTTCCGCGCGTTTGTGGCGTGTAAGCTTCTTTGGCACGCGGTGCACTGCCTTATGAACTGAAGCCGCAAACCTGTGCTGGATCTGCCAATCCTTGGGAGGAAGGATGCACGGTACCTGTCTGCTGCCCTGAGTAAGTGTGACGTAAGACAGCGATGCTCGATGCTAAGACAGTGCTAGATCCCACCTGAAGTATGGGGCCGAGCAGGGAAGCATGTCATTTGGAAGATTGTCGGTCGCCCGTTCCGCCATACTTGGTACCTTTCTCTCGCTCTTCTCGCTACGGTTACTTAAGTGTTCACCTATGCAATACAGACGCTATTAGCTTTGAGCAAGGTACGAGGAACGCTCGCCTAGAGCATGAGCAGCGAATGCATGGCGTTCAAGGGAATAGGTCAGATGCCAGCGCCACGCCCGTATGTTCAATTGCCACGAATTGTTCAGGATGTTGTAGCCGTGCAACAGCTACCGAAAATCCGAGGACTTTCAGGTCAGCCATGTATACATTCACGCGGACATGACTGCGGTGCGTCCAAGGGCTTGGGTGCGAATAGAGGGAGCCACAGCGAGGATCACGGGAGAAGGGAACAACAGATCACCGCGGGCAAGGGGTGGTTTGCGGTCGCCGAACATTGACCGGGCATTTCGGGGTGTGGTCGGAGATCGAACATTGTAAGTAATTGCATTGACTTACAGTAAGTATGTTCGAACGACCCTAAAAAGAACATACTGCCATTGTCTTCTCCGAACACACAAAGGACGGCAGAATGTCAATGTTCTCTCAATGTTCGCACCCCAAACTTACTCCGAAGAGATCACCGACATGGTGAAGTGCACAAAGGATGTTCGGTTAAAGTATTAATTTGCCTGCGGTGAGAGGTGAAACTCAGGTGTTTGTGTTGCTGAAGCATAGGTTCAACAGTACGCACTTTCCACATATGGTAATTTAATCAATATCCCGATTCGTTCCGATCAGGATCGTATGTAAGTTCAGTACTTAGATCATCCCCGCCCAACTCCCCTCACCTCGACGCATCAGAGTAGAGCATGAACTACAAGTCGCGCGCGCAGGTAAGCGCGAGGGAAAGAACACAATACAACGCTCCGTTGGCATTTAGGGGTGGCTTCGAAGGTATGGCAACCGGCTGCGCCGCGCTCGGCTGCCGCAGCCCGCTAAAGCTGCGGACACTCCGGTCTGCACTGCAACGACTCGTCAGCTGCTCTCACAGACCCGCCCAGCGCGCCATTCATTCTCTCATCTCTCCTTCAGACCACCAACTTGCAGCCGGGCTGCCTTTAACACAGTTCCTGCATACCTAGCTTTGCTTGCGACGCTCTTGCTTCCTCTTCTTTCTAATATGCTCTCGACGATGAAGATGGCTAAAGTAGCTGTGATGGTGGCGGCCGGCGCACGATTGACCTCCGCTTTGTCGTGCGTCCGAAAATCTACTCTCTCTACAACAGGAAGCTAAGCTCAGCCGCATGACAGGCTTTCGTCAACCTGTCAATCAACACTTGCCCAGTTGGTTACGTCCACTGAGACGACATGCCTGAACGCACAGAGTTTGGTCGGGCTCGTCGTGTCGACATCGGATGCGTCTGTGATCTCGACGATCAACAGCTGGCTTACTGGGATGTGCTCTCAGACGGCGTGCTCGAACCAGACGCTGTCGGACGTAGTCTCGAACGTGACCTCGGGCTGCTCGAGTGACCTCCAGTCGGCAGGCATCAGTACGTCGGACCCCAGCGAGCTCGTCTCGATCGTGCAGCAGTACTACCCTACTGTGCGCGAGGCCGCGTGCTTGGCTGAGTAAGTTGGAGCTTGCGCGTTCCGCATGATCTGACACCCGGCGCTGAGCGCTGATTCATGACCCATGCAGCACGTCCGACAACAAGACCCTCTGTGCCACTGAGTTGTTGACCAACATCCAGTCGCAGGTGGGCACGATCACGAAGAGCAACGTCCAATCGGTGGTGTCCGAAATTGCCGAGGGGAGCATCACGCTTGGCAGTAATGTCACTTGCACGGACTGCACGAAGGCGATGTACGGCCTTGCTGCGCAGGCTGACCCGAGCTTGGCCAGTACCTACAACAGCACGGTTGCTGACCAGTGCGGTGCTAGCTTCACGAGTGCGTAGGCTATTGAGTTGCGATATTTGTAGTGGCTAACATCCGGTCTCAGATGGCACCGAGCCGTCCACGATCACGCAGACCGCGAACGATGCTGCTTCTAGCAGCACCAGCAGCGGTGCATTCTCCGTCTCTCCTGCGCCTTTTGCCGCAGTCGCGATCTCGTCGCTAGTTGCCGTTTCCTCCGTATTCGCTCTGCTTGCCTGATATCATTCATGACATGCATGCAGACTTGGACATGCGACTCACCCTGTTGGACACACATACCTATTATTGTAGCCCCTAGCTATCGCACAGCCTATCGGACTGTACTTCACCTAATTATGATCGTTGAGTAAGCTGCGTGGAGGACGGAAATCTGTCCTGGGATTGTCCCCCTCGAACCCTATCGTGCTGCCCGCAAGGTGCACGTCGATTGTAATTGAAGCTGATTGTCACCCTTCACTTCTGCTGCTGCGCACAGCTTTCTGTCTGCTGGTTCGTCCTTCCTTCTTTGATTTCGATCGCTCTGAATTCTGAATATCCGCAGACAGGACGGAGAAAGCACTTATCGCTGTGGCTGCGGGCTGTGCATCCCTGTCAATCCTCGCGACTCCATCCGCGACAGGCGGACCAAAGAGACACAGTCTCAACTGCCAGTGGTGTCCACTCCGGATCTAGTCACTCGCTTACCTGCGCGTCTTACGTCCAGGAAGGAAAATGATATGTGTGATGTTGTTTCCTCTTAGTGACATGACCGTCGACCGGTGAGATCAATTGCTACATTACTACATACTAGTATGACTATTCGATGACTTGCAGGTCGGAGACGCGTGAGGGGTTGCACCCTAAAGATTAGATCAAGAGTACGCCGGTGCCATGGGGCTCGTATGTGGGACTCGCATGGACAGCGAATACTGACCGGAACATTGCGTTTCGAACACGCTCCCTCGCCGGGGCGCGCTGCATTGAGACGCGCATGGACATCAGTAGCTCGCCCTCGGTTTGAACGAGAACCTGATTTCTCTGTTGTGGTCATGGTTCTCATGGCTGAGCTCTTTGTCTTCAGAGTAGATGTGCGCGAACTACCCACTGCTTCATCCCGTTGCGCTCTTGAGCTACGAGCATCTGTGGTCCAAGAGGTCGTGCTATCCCTGTCGTTATGGGAGGTAAGTCCGTCGATATCCAGGATGCGGTAGATAGGGAAGATCTACATGTGTGGGAGAGTGCTATCGTAGAGCGGCTCCGACCCGAATTGCACGCCACGCATGACGAGCTTGTTTTTTGGGTTCGAGTGCAGGGACTGATGCGAACAGAGTATCGCCGCGCTTCTCCTATTCGCTACTCCGTCAAAGCCGAGCTAGAAGTGCGATGTACATCCTCGTTCAGATCCTGTCAAGAGTAGCGAGGGGTCACCCAAATGAGAGCGTGCACGCCTAGACCGTCCTCTCAGGCTGCTTCCACGATGTCGTCGCTGTGATACGGGTACGTTTACATGATCCTGTGGACGAACGGCGAACACTCAAGTGGCTTACTATGAAACCTTTACTTTCACAAAATCCATAGAGGCACGCATGCATCGACCGTAGGCTTGGAGGTGTTACGGATACCGGCAAACTCTAAAGCTCGCTCAGGCTCTTGCTTGTACGGGACGCCCCTCACTCGGATCAGTTCGCGAGCCTTTCCGAGTGTCTACTCACGTAACTTCGTAGCTGAATCCGAGGAAGGCGAAATTGGCGCTAGGGTCTTACTATCGCCATCCGTGTTCGGCGGGGCGGAGGATGGCAGAACTTGGAAGCAGGCTTGTGATGATGCACGGCTCTGAAGCACGCCGCGGTTGTCGAGTCTGGCTAGGTATGTTGTGACATTATTCCCACCGGGTGGCGCCGCATAGCTAAGCTGACATGAATCACAGTGATGTCACGAAGCAGAGTAGGGACTACGATGATGTCAAAGTTGTGACCAGTTTTGAATCAGCATGTTCCCACAGCGGTGTCATAGCATCCCCTGGAGGTGAGTGAAGAGAATGATCAAACGGAGGCAAGTAAACCGAAATTGATGATATCCAAGGGCAGACTGTGCATGTCCGAGCTCACGGAGTAAGCATTATGCATAGGGCGCCTTTAGTATCCCGGTAACCGAGCGGTACGGCGCGACTGATACAGACATCCCAATGACAACCCGTCGTGTCAGCCGCACTTCAGCCACTCAGTACTGGAAACATGCTTATCAATGCATGCGCGTTTGGAGGTCAGTCGCCCAGACGGGACAAAACTGGGACCGCAATGACCAGTACGTCTTTCACAGTTCGCAGAGCGACGCTGGGTTCAATATTGATGTACCACTATGTGGGCCGGACACGGTCACGGTCACCTCGATCACGATTGGATACCCGCCGTCCGACTCGGAAGGTGGATCGCGCTTCCACCAACCTCCGCTCGGGCGTTAAGAAGACTATCAACTACCTTACCGTCACGTGGCAAGTGCGTCGGAAGAGATTGGACTTGAATTCTGTTCATAAAAGAACTGCTGCACGTAACTGTCCACATGTGCTCAATCCACTCCGGTACAAGTGCTGGCTTGGTAGGTTGCTCAGTGATATAAAGTCAACATGCTCATTTTTTTCTGATCGAGTAGTCAACACAGCACAGAGCTGAATGAGGTTGCCGGATGTAGGTACAGTCTAAGACTGACGTGACCACTGGTAGCCAATGAAAGGACAGGCCAACCTGGGACCGATCTCTCATGAACATCAATTGGTCTGTGCGGCGTCTCATCCTGACATATCCGGGTCGCTTCGACCATGCATCACGACACACTCCTGGCGTGAAACTTCGAGTGTCAGTCAGCCATAGAAGCATTGCTGTCGATGGCTCATGGATGGACTCACCCCACACATTCAACGGGATCCCACGGCTATTTGGTACGGTTTGCCATCGGCATCGTATCCATAGAAAATGCGGTGATATGAGCAGCCACATACCGCTAGCATATCAGCGAGTGCCCCGGTCCGTGATTGCACATTCAGTGAGTTGTATCTGGAATTCGTAGGTTGCGCCAGCATGTCCCCCGACCATGATATATGACAGTGCTTCCATTGAAAATGGCTGCGCTTTTGTCCGTAAATGTCTGTTTCCAATGTGTCCGGGCGAAGCCCTGAGCTATAGTGTATCAATTGCAAGTACCGAACCTTTGCCTTGTCGGAGTCGATGTGCGTGAAGCAACCGACGCTGACCGCCCACTGGCACGCCCGCATCTGTGCACTGAGACTAATTTGTTTGTACTGTTTCCAGACCGAGACGTGGGCCGCATCTTGCAGCATCATAATGCACTACAGTTGCTTGTCCTATAGGACAATGCTTTGAGCTCGAACACCCATTCCTCCGCTCTCGTCACGACTCGTAGATCTTCGTCTCCCACCTATCAGGTGTCTGCCGCGTCATCTGCACTAAAACTAAATGCAAACTCACTGCCGCGCTGCAGATGCTGGAGTTGTCCGCTGTCACTATGAGATGTTTGAATAACCTCGAGTTCTTCAAGCTTGCCTCGATACCACGTACACAGCCTGGCGGTTGTGTTGCTGCCCAGCAGATTACCCGGCGAGAAGCAACTTCAAGACAACCAGTGACCGGCTTCCGTTTTCGTTATGGGCGTCCACACTCTGCATCCTCCATATGTAGTATGATGTCAAAACGGAAGCACCAGTTGGTTGCTATAAACTCACATAGCTGGTCCGACCTGTCTATACTTTGCGCCAGCAGTCCAACCTGCATGCAGAGGTCTATTGGTCCGATGACGACACACCGTTTGATCACTATTTGATCAAACTCTTCTCGAATCGTCGTCTCCTCTCCACTATCGCGTCGAAGGCCTTGCCCACAACTTGAAGGGGATTGTGGAGTTAAGGGGGGAAGGCAGTGCAACAGATATCAGCGGGAGGAAAGGTGTCGATGACCTCTTTCAGAATCGATGCGTGCGGATATGCCAAAAACTTATCATAGGTCCTAATAGGTATCTTCCGAAACCAAGTCTCCTGGATTAGTGTGCAGGTCCATGCGATTTACGGATGGCTTTCCGAGGTTTGCCATGCTGTGATACTTCACTGTAAAGATAGTCTTTGACCGCTGTTTCTGGCATCAGATACTGTACCGGGCGACACGGTTTTGTCTCATCTTCCAATGTTGCGAACTGTGCTCGACCAGCGACATGCTTCTCCGGAAAGCATAGAACACATTCAAATTGTAAGACATTTACTGCTTAAATCCTGTTGAAGACCGAACCAGAATCTTCGGCGTGCAAACGTTAGCACTCGGTGCGCGGGTGGAACGGGAATTTCAAGTGTCCAGAGCTATTATAGATCCCGTAGCCCGGCTCCATGTTGTCCGAGTAGATGTGTGCGAACCAGCCCACTCCGCCGCCCACGACATTCTTCAAGTATTCGCATTTCGAGTCAAGCAGCTCGAAGTATGCCTACAACAATTGTCAGTATAGAGACTGTCGTTCTACGACATAGGGAAGTCATACATGTTCATTCGGTATGTTAGCGACCGCGTATGGACTGTTAGGTTGTACGTTCGGTGAAGTGACCGAGGGCCAGCCATTCTGCAACGATGGATGAGCACCATTACACATGAGGAGAGTATGCGATGCACACCTCATCCCAGTACATTTTCTTTCCGTTTCCGTGTTCGATGAAGAAGTCAAGATTTTTGTCTATCACGATTGGCCAGCAGGCATTCGCTGCAGGAGAAGGTGATATTACTAGGCATGTCGATTAGCGGCAGTGAATGATGGTGGGACCCACCAGTTGACGCATTCTGGTCGAAGAAGGGCAACATATGGATATTAATAAAGTCGATCGCGTCGAGAACGTCTTGGGCACCACCGCGCTCCTCGTAGCCGTAGGCAAGCTCGCTCACGGTGACAGGTATGTTTAAGCTGGACAGATTCACTTTCGCAAGTGTTACCTGCTCAGCTAGCTCCTGGTGCGGGAGAACGTTATCGTATAATGGCTCTGAGCCGAACTGGACCCCGCGTGTGACGAATTTCGCCTTGGGATTTGCATGTAACGAAGCAAAAAGTGTGTCACGGCGCGTTATCCAGATGTCACTCCCATCGAAACCGAACTATGCTACGGTGTCAACGGTGCGAGTAACAATGAATTTAGGGACATACCCAGACGAGAGCGTGGACTCCGAGGCCGTTATCCCATGCGGCCTCGACAATGTCATCACTGCAGCGGTATATCGTCATGTCTACGCTGATAAGTTCATGAACTCACTAGAAGCCTTCCCTGTCACACGCCCCGTACAGTCGGACATATCGAGAATTGAAGTGATAGCGAATATCGGCAAACTCTTGGTGCAATTGTTCCGGAGTTTGACCTATATATGCCCACCAGATGAACAACTAACTCCGGGATACTTTCCAGATACCCCGAACTCACATGCAGTGACCTCATAGCTGAATCCAACGAACGCGTATTCTGTACTAGGATCGCACCACCAGTGGGTATTGTCTGGAGGCAAGACCGGCGGCATCACGAACCCAAGAGCAGGAAAGCAGAAAGGCGCGGGGAGCGCAGCCCCGCTACGGCCATTAAGACCATGTTCCATATCCGGTGTAACTTCATTGGCGAGGGGATGAGCATGAGCTTTATGAAACACGAAGGAGCTCAGTATGACTAGCGAAGCGAGAGCAAGGCCAATCATTTCTGGGCTCGTTGGGTGTGTGCTAAAGGCTGCCTAGAGCTTTATGGCTCCTACTCATTCCTCGTGTCCGGACTTTGAACCGGTCAGAAGAATCCAAATGGTAGCATGGTCGGCTTCGAATCGCGGAGTCCGCGTCCGAAGCTCTTACGGCATTTGAATCAATGTCTCTTCAACGGTATGATAAGGCAAGACTGCTGCACGAAGGCGGCTTTGCTGCCCAAGTAGTCGACAATCTCATTATTCGACATGTCAGCTGAGGTCGGTATCAATGACATGTTGCTCACTCACATTCTATCATCAGGCTCTGCTCCCTGTGCAGACGCTTGGGAACCACAAGTCGTTTGTATGAGAATAGCGCCATCGTGGGTAAGATGGTCACGCTGCCCGTGCGCCCGCGTTGAACGCGATCACGAGTCCTTCTTGGGCGCCACGGCCCCCTTTTACGTGAATGTCCATACAGATGGTTTGAGCTGATGCCTTGCGTAAGGACATTCGATGTGGTTGACATATGAGACTTCAGGACACCACACGGAGACGCGAGATTATTCAAAGACGGTGAACTTGGATGATAGCATTCCAGAAAAGCTCAGCTCGGCGAGCCCGTTGCAGGTATATGTAAAGGAAAGGGTGCGAGATGGAAGTCCTTCAGGTCATCTTAAATCCGACACTTGCACGCCCAAGGGCAGCATAGACGGGTCTTTGGCAAGGGTTCTTTCCCAGGTAGTAGTGTTCAGCTGCCAAGGAACGTTCAGAAGCCTGCCTCAACGACAAATCACGGACGTACGTGTTCCTCGGCATCATCAGCCGAGAGAAGATTCATATGGTCAGGGATTTTCCCGTAGTTCTGTAGGACTGTGAGGGTCACTAAATAAGGAGAGCTGCCGCGATACGCACTACAGCGACTTCATCGAGGTCTCGGAAGTTGAGCCTGAGGTCAGTTGGTAATTGTGAAGGTAAGATCAATGCATGGACGGTCGGAGTAAATGGTCGCGAGGAAGCCGCTAGCTCGGACAGTTTCTATACTGCATTCTCAGTTTCTCGTCGTGCGTATGGGCGATCATTCATACCATAGCTGCTGTGAGCGCCAGCTTGATGTCTCTGCGCTTCCCGCGAGCCTCACTGCCGACTACAACAAAGAGCTCCCACACACAATCCACGAGGTGAACAAGGTTATGGAACTCAGGATGGTCTGCAAACGAAGGAATCGGTTGGATCTGAAATGCTACTGGATGAGAAGGGTACATCTAGACGTACGTAATAGGAGACATACCGCTTCACTTTTTGTCGCATCCACTGCCCATATGCGAGGGTGAATAGATGAGGATGATGCCCTCCACTTCCAATAGTCCGCTTTTGCGTAGTCACCGTCGCCCAAAATCATCCAGAACATCTCATCAGCATCGGACTCGCCCTCGACGAGTTCAATCACGCTTGATGATGACGAAGTAAGAGCCGTCGCATATTCGCGGGCCACCGTGCGCTCGCTGTCAATGGAGCCACAACCGTACCAGACGTAAAGCGTGTCCAAGAGGGACAAACAGTAGCTGTACGCAGAGCATAGATTGCGGCTACCCTGGAAGCGTCGGATGAGAAGGTACGTATTGCACACATCCTGAATTGCTTACAATATCAACCTCGTCAATGAAGGTGACACCATTGAGAGATCGAACGAGATGCATAGCGGTATTCTCGGGTGACCAGTGTGAGCGCAATCCCTGCGCAATATCTGGTTACGTATCGGCAGCAGTGTACACAGAGAATGACATACCTGTCGAATAGCAAGCTTACCGCCAAGTACGGCTACGAGCTCCGCGGGTTCACAGTACTGTTGAACAGTGACCTGGGTCTGACATTTAGCAATTCAAGTACGGCCTCCAGATGATGCCACTTACCAGCTTCGTCCCATACTGTCGGGCAAGCACTTGAAGCTTCTGTTCCTCTCGTTCCCCGACGTGGCTGCGTTTTCCTCGCCACCCCCATACCTTGGTGGACACAAGGCCAGTTGACCGCGTCTTAGCACGGTGAATGACCGCCAGGACGTCATGGTCGTAGAAAATGTGAGGGTCACGGGAGATGGCAGTCGCCACGTTGCCCACTACAGCCATGACATCCACGGATATTGTCTGAACGTCTGCATCCATTGAGTACGGGCTGCTTCCAGAGTTCAACAGTGCGGCGACATCGAAAGCGGGTAATGGTTCGTTGATGCATTCTAAGACCAGATGCGGTCAGTCTCCGACGATCTGACAGTCGCGAATGAGACGGACCGATACGAATGTCCTTGCACTCAACGGTCGCTGGTAGTTCCGTGCTAACTTCGACCTGTGCAGGTAAAGACTCCGCGGCACCTTCCGCTGGAACAGGTGCCACCTCCGCTTCTGGAATGACCACTGGCAGCGAGAGTGCGGACGAACGAGCAAGCGTCCCCGCCGGAGAAACAGCCGGTGTCCTCTCCTCCTCCAGCGGAGGCATCGCAATCGCCGAGTACCGTTCGTAGCTCGACTTGCGTAACTCGGCGTTGGGCCTAGCGGCGCTGTTCCGAGAACCCCAGTTGGCGGCAATAGCCTTGACATCCGGCGGCAAGGAAGCTTCAGTGGATTCCTCCTCTTGCGGCCTCTGCTGGGCGAGGGCAGTCTGCGCTGCAAGGGCCTGAGCAACGTCCATGACGGTTGCCCGGTTGCCCGTGCTCGGGATGCGGGCGTGTCGAGCTGGAGATGCGGGGGGTTTCTCCTTGATCGGCTTTGGGGTCGGCGATGGAGCCGATCCACGGTTAGGCGTAGTGGGAGACACATTGGTTTGCGTAGGAGCTACCGGCGATTTTGGTATCGCCAGTTGGCTTAGTTGATTGGGTTTGCTCGCGATCGGGGGGGCTGCGGAAGGAGCAAAGTCATCGTCGAACTTATCCTTCGACGGCGAAACGGGCTTCACTTGTCGAGAAACAGACGTATCCCCTGATGACGGAAGGGACGCCACGACTTCGGGTGCCGGGGCAGCCGAGACAGGATGGGCGAGCATTGGCTCTGGCTCTGTGGCCTGCTTGACCGCAACAACAGTTACCGACGGGACTACATGTGTCTCCTTGATAGGGTCTTGCGGGAACCTGGCCTTCCGTGGCTTCTTCGCCCTGTCCTTCGTCAGCTGAGAGAACACACAGCATCAGCACAAGTCCACCGCACCACCATCCGAACGAAAGGTAATACAAGGCAACCTCAATACGCGCGCCCGAAGCGAAACGAGGAGAAAAATAATGTCATTATCAAAGGGGACCTACATGACTGAGCGGCTTGCCCGCGCCCGCGAACCCCCTGCCCACGCCCACGTCCTCGCGCCGCGCCTCTCTGCTCTTCGAGCGGTGCCGGCTCTTGCTGCGGTGACGCATACGCATGCCCATCTCGTCGGCCTCGGGCGAGCCGGCGCGGCTGCGGCTGCGGCGGCGCGGGGGCGGCGACGCCGTCTGTGGTCGCTCCCCGGTCTTGATGGGCTTGATGTACGAGATCATCGTCGTGGAAGAGCCAAGGCCCCGCCCGCGCGGAGAGCCGTCGCCCTCGTCGCTCTTCGCCGAGGAGGATATCACGTCTGACGGGTGGAAGGAGGGGACGGAGGAGGCAGACTTGAGTGGCCTGCCCGTATAGCCCGTCTTGACGGAGCGCGGTGGCGTCGTGTCCGGTCCGAAGGACGGGTCAACCGTCCACGACTTACGCATTGCAGCGGGCTTGGGCGAGATGATAGGAGGAGGGGATGGCGTCGAGCTCACTGCAGCAGCATTCTGCCAACGCTCGAGGACAGGCGCTGACTTCCGTCCTCCGGAATTCTTGTCTGGAAGAGGAGGACTGCCTAGAGGTGCTTCTGCCGCCAGCTGTGCAGTAGCTTGTACCATACTCTTCACGAAGCCACGTCCCTGTAGCCGGCTGATGCTTGGCGTAGGGTCCTTTTGCGGGAGTGCGCGAAGAAACGCGGGCGACGGATTCGACGATGCCGGCATTTGGGGGCCGAGAGAAATGCGAGTTGATGGTTGAATAGGTCGTGCTAGCGACGGAGTACTGATCGGCGCCTTCGGGGACGAAGTAGTAGGCGACGTCGGAGCAGGGCTGCGAGAGTGTCGCGAGATGGGAGATGAAGGTACGGGTGTCGGAATATGTATGGCCTTCGCAGGTGTATGACGATCCTGTCCAGGTGTGATTGAACGCAAACCAGGAGAAACGGACACCGGCCGCGATGTAGCCTCATTATTCTGCAGCACTGTGGTCTCCCTTGTACGGGAGGGCGTAGTGGTTACAACGGGGGTGCTGCCGGTCGGCGTACTGATAGTCCGCTGTCGCGTTGTGTATGAAGAAGCAAGTGAGGTCCCAGTTTTCTGTGGCGTGACGGTCTCCACTTCTACCTCGTGTACAATCGACTGCACCACAGACGGTGTGCTCTGCTTGCGGCCGCGTCCCATGGCATAGTCGGTCACTGAAGGTGACTTGACTCGCTCGTCGCGTTCCTGTGTAGACGGAGCAGGGATGCGATTTCTGCCCGTCATGCCAGGCATAGCGATGCCACCCCGACCAAAGACTGGATGAGGTGCACTGATATCCCTAAGTGCACGCTGCTCGAACTGCGTCGGGTCATGGGCATCTTGTTGGGGTGCATGCCGCGTCAGTCGCGGACCAGTCGCATGACCTCCCATGAACTCTGCGAGTGACATGGCCTTGAGGGCACTTGGCTTTGTGGTCTCGGTTACAGGTGGTTTGCTTTCGCCTGTAAGTTTCCGCAGGGCATCTTCTTGGCCTTGTTGCCGTCCGAGCGGGATTGCTGGGGAGTCCGGCGCGGGCGGCGAGCCCACCCTGGGCAATTCGCTCTTAGCTTCCAGATAGAGTTCATCTATTCATTCCCCATGTCATGATGTAAACGGGTACTCACGTAGGTCCACACTGCCCAATTGACCACTTCTGCGTAGACGAGCCATCCTCGACGCACGAATCTCCTCTTCGAGCCGTCGAGTTTCCGCCTCCTCATCCTCGTCGACCTGACGTTGAAGCTCTTTGATCCTGCTTGTCCATTCTGCCAATCCAGTTTCCGGCTTCGAGGGCAGATCGAACGTTCGCCGACGAGCAGCACTTGATGGTCGATCCATGGGATGTTCTGTTAATCAATTTGAAATTCCTTCGACCTGTTCACCTCGCGTTACGACTCATCCGGAAAGCATAACCGGAGCTTAAGCCACTGATGCAAAAGCGCTCTTCAAGAACCGGGCGATGGTGTCCTCGAGAGTACAGCCTGAGCCCACTGCCTAAGCACAGTGCGCGCTAGTGAGCACTGAGCAGGCACCAATGCGAAGGCTGCACGTGACGAAATACTACATACATACTGCTTTTAATTGCCAGTGACATATCTGTAGTAGACTACAAGTACTAGTAATTTGTATGAAGTCGTAGTACATAGAGGTCTTGCGTCTAGTTCATCAGGGTTATTACTACTTGTGGTAGACGTTCTTTTCATCCCATAAGCATGCATTGAAATTCAATGGACTGGCAAGTGTAGCTACGGATGAGCCAAGGACCTTCGGGCTGCAACTTGGCAAATAATACCAGAAACCGGGAGTATAGATACAACTCATGGAACGAAAAAGACCAATAAGGCACCTTATCGGCTGTATGGCGGGCGAGCGATCAGTCCACAGTGAATCATAGCTTAGCTCAAGTTCGGTTCCCAACAGCGGCGAAGTGATTGGTGAAGGGAATTGGAGGCAGAGCATACTGTATGCAAGCCCCCGACGTGAAAATTACGGACAAAGACTGTAGTGAATGAGACAGAGGAGTGTACGCGTTGCCGTCGGGGTCGCCAGCACAGACATTGAGTCGCCCAGAGTTAGCCTTGGCTCGACTTGCAATTTAGAAGCCGTAACGAATAAGAATCTCTGTACGTAGTCAAATGAAATTGTACTGTTCAATCATCCGCCTATCAATGGTGCTGGTCATGATGGTCGGCTTCACCGTGCCCATGGCCGTGCGCCTCCCAAGGATGACTCAAACCCTGCGGTCGACATTAGCCAACGCAGCGTACCAAATCAGGTACACTCACCAGAAGCTTGGCACCGTCCTTTCTTGAGGGAGATCAGACATTATCCTGGAGTACGTTGGCACGACGCACCTAGCGCGGTAGAATATGAAGAACCACATGGTCGCGCCGAGGCCAGTCGCAAGGAATTTGTACTTGAAGCCAGGGAGATGTGGGTGGAATCCTGGGCCTGTTATTCCACGCGTCAGAGCAGGGGTTTCACAACATACAAGTCGCACCCATACTGTAGTGTCCGCCGGCCATATTGGAGGGAGATAGCGAGGGGCGTGTTTACGCGTGTGATGGTTTGTGGGATCTCTCCAGAAGCGGCAATTACTGTGACCTCTGTCCCGTGGCTCCCGTCGCCTTCGGGCAGTTAAATATCTTCGCCGAGCCGATCTTTTCTGGCCTCCGGCGGCTAGGGCTTCACCCTGAACGTGTTCATCTGCTTGTCGGACGTGTCTCACATCGCGCTCCCGTCTTGTACGCATCCTTAGTCATGGCAGGGAGAGACCAGGCGGGTCCTCTGATTACCTTTCACGCGCCAGGAGGCAGAACCTTTCAGAGGATCTTTCGAGGTGAGTGCCAAGACAACAATTGAACTTGAACCTAAGGTCTGCATGAGACGCGTCTCTCTCGGAGACGAAGGCTGTCGTAAGGCGAAAACTTAAGCTACCTGCCACTGAGGAGATCAGGCTTGAGAGGATTGAGAATGAGAGGCGCATCGACTTGGACGATGGTGAGTTTGTCTTTTCCTTCTCGCTACTTCACTGTTCGACCAAGATATTGTTAGATGATGATTTTGATGCTTTTCGCGTTGCGGCACGCTCTAAGGCTACCGCAGAAGTTGCGGTGATCTTCAACAGCCCGTCATCCACTGTTGGCCCATCAGTAAGGTCAGCCCAACCACTGGCTAGACTGTCCAGCGGTCCTTCTCAGCCCGAGACTTCCAATACTCCTGTAAGACTATATCTTATACCTCCATGCATTGCTTCTCAACTATTACAGGCTGGCGTACGTCGCAGACGCCCTCGGATCTCGATGTCGTTGCCTGGCAATGATGCCGTCTCTTCGGGTGCCCGTATGCCTAGCACCCAAGTAGAACCGAGTTCGACAATACGCGCAGACGTGATCCATTCTCAGCCGCTTTCTGGCGCTCACAGAGCAGATACACAGCACACAGAAACTGAACGCCCACGGAAGAAGCGAAAGAAGCTGAAGCACGACTCGAGCATTCACGATCTAACGAAGGGCCGTTCCGCCTCAAATCCTCCGCCAAAATATGTTCCTCGTGAGTAGCATGATTCAATATCTATACATTGGTCTTGATGGAGATTTGCGCAGCCACGCCAGATCCGCTAGCTTCAAGCCCTGGCCCTTTTGCTGTACAGACTACTTCCCAAATCAGTTCGACTGGCGTCCCAACAAACATAATGAATGGCCCCGAGGCATCTGCTAACCGTGACTCGCTCAAGAAACGTAAACGAAAGAGTATGATAGAACCCGATGTCGCCAGTGACCCTGACCCTGATGTCGTGGTGGCCACGGCGAGCTCTCCTATCGAAATTGTACCGCCCCCGCGAGAGTCACCCGTACATGTCCCAAAACAACGCAGATGGAACCCGAGACCCATTTTCAGCTCGCTTACCAGCGACGCTGCACGTACGACTGCTCTGCCTCTACATGTCGAAAACGCTCCACCGGCTGACTTGCCATTCAAGAAGCGCAAGACGGAGAAGGTTCAGAGCGGGGCAGTTGACTTTGCTCAGCCTTCGTCAGAAGATTGTCCGGACAAGGGCGTTCAGCCCGAGGTCAAGAAGTCGAAGAGCAGGAAGAACAAGAAGACTGAGGGTCGCCCTGGGGGAATGGTCGTGGTCCAGGCGGACGGCACCCAAGAGCAGACTGCGGGGCCTCCGTCGGCAGAGCCCGTCAAGCGGTCAAAAAAGGCCAAACACGCGGAAGCCTTGGATCCAAACGCCGATGTGCAGCTCACTTCAGATGCTACTCCTGAGCTTACCGTAGCGGACGATGCACCTGTAGTCGTGAAGACGGGGAAGAAGAAGGAGAAGAGGAAGACCAAGAAGAAGACCAAGTACGTGGATGAGAGTGCAACGAGGTCTGTGGAGGTTGCCTCTGCTGCTATTCCTGCTACCACCAGTGAACCCATCGATTACGAGAAGGTAGTAGCTAATGCTATGATTGCGATCAAGGCGAAACGCAATGGGCCCAGCAAGTCTGATCTGGTGGCGGCTGGTGCAGATGCCCCACAAGCGTACGCAAGCCATGCTGAGGAAGGTCAGTGGGTTACTTCGTCCGTATATGCGTACATACTCAATGTTCTTTTAGGCACCAGTACAGCTCCGGAGACTGGACCGTCTGATCTGAACGTTGAGTCGGCTACCATTCACAAAGGTAAGCGACATCTCTAAAATACTGTATCTCTAAGGGTAACAAGACGGTGGAAATGCAGAGAGGCGTAAGTCAAAGAAGGCAAAGGTTACGGCTGAAGAGGGTACGAGTATTTGTGTTTGGGATTGGCGTGGGTAGCTCATGTCTTAGTAACGTCGTCCAGCGCAGCCGGAACCGGCTACTTCTACGACAGAGTCTACTGTGGCAAAGCCCAAAGGCAAGAAGCGCAAGTGTGACGACCCGGTTGCTGGTGCCAGCGATGCGGCTCCGCCGTCAACAAAGACAGAAGGTGGTGATGCGTGCGCACATCCCTTTACACCTAGTCGCTTACTTCGTCTTCCCAGCTGATAAGTCGGATTTGTGGAAAGCTGTCCAAGCAGCGACCCTGGCTGCCATGAGCAGACGTCTTTCTGCAACTCCCGCGCAACCAGCGGTAGCCCATCAACCGCCCAGCACGAGTGTTCCCCAACCCAATGCTGCCCAGGAGGAGGTATCTGAAGTGCCGGCGAAGACGAAAAAATCTCGGAAGGAGAAGGGGACAAAGTGGAAGCCTACGGTACCCGAGTTGACCGTGCCCACTGAGACATCGGATGCTCCACCTGTAGACAGTGTGGTTCCTCATTCGTCATCGGGAACGTCAGTGACGGTGGTTGAGAGGCAGCAGCCGACGCGCAAACGCAAGTCGAAAGCCACGTCTGTCGACGCTAGCGCTACGGATGCCACAGACCATGCTCGCGAATACGCAGGAAGGGTACCGTCGGACGTCACTCCTATACATGCATCTGCGACTGTCGACGAGCCTGCGACAGATACGTTCAAATTTATCAAGGTTGGACCCCGGCGTCCCCTGCCCCCGCGCTCCCCTTGGCTATTTGACTCCTCCCGGGCCTCACTAAGTCCTACTTCTCATCTCCTCCAGAATGTACTGAACTCGTCTCCTCCACGGCCGCCCGTAGGAAGTGATATGGACGAGGTCGCTGTCCAGGAGCGTGGTGAAGGGAGCAGCGATGAGAGTTCGTCGGGTGATGAGGGCAGTGATAAGGAGGTGTCCGCTCCCGACTTGTCTCATGTCGACGTCGAGGCGCTGTTGCGTGGCCCGGCACCTAGGAAAAGCGTCCTGGAGGAGCTGCCATCGGATAGCGAGGAAGAGGACACCGAGGGCGAGAAGCAGAGCGAAGCCAGCGACGATGCAGAGGAAGAGTTTAGACTTGACAAGAAATATCGCCGGATGTCGAAGCGTTTCCAGCGAGAGGGCTCGTCTTCGGATGGAGAGGTGGATGAGGCTGTCGCTGCTACCTTCATGGATGTTGACCAAGAGACACTCGAGGGCCAGGTATGTCCATGATTCATCCGACACGAAGGGCTAATAACAACTGCGTCAGGTCAATGCTAGAAATACACCTACAGTCGTACAGACTGACCAAGTTTCTGTGACGGCTGAGGGTGGAGCTTCGACATCTGGTGCACCCCATGACGATCAAGCGCGCGAGGATTTGGAGGAACAAGAGTCTGTATTACCGCGTTCTGTAGATGCCACCGCTAGACCAGTCTCGCCCACTGTGTCCATGTTGGAGGAAGATCACCGCAAAGACAGCGAACGCCACGTTTCCACGCAAATCTCCGAGCAAGACGAGGACCAGCCGTCACACGAGGAAGAGTCCGATTCCTCGAAGCCTGGGCAAAATGAGTCTGCTAGCCAGGAGGGGACTGGCGCACGAGACAGCTCTTCTGCAATACCACCCGTCGAGCTTGATATGACCAATACTAGCCGCCACCTCAATTCGCCTCCTCTCTCTGCAATACAGACAGTGATAGGCGAACAGCCAGACGATCCCATCGAACCGGCCGAAGACTTCATCATTCCGGAGTCACCTCGTATGGATGAGATCGACCCCATCGAGCCCGAGTCCCCCGTGCCTCAGCCCGCGCCCGAGAGGCAGCAGAGTACGCCGCCGCCGCTTCCGACCTCGAGACCAGGGACGGTCCAGCGCATGAAGAACAGGGAGGGCAAGGTAGGGGCTCCACGGCCGGTCCTGGCGTCCGAGCTACCTATCGCTCAGCTCCCCGCTCCCTCCTTCGCTGAGCTCGATCATGAAGACTCGCCTCCGCCGCCAACCCGGGAGGCCACAAAACGGACGACCTCTGCCACTTCGATGCCGCCTCCTCCGGACCCGGAGCCGACTCCAACTCCGGCTGCAGAGCTCGCTCCTAAGCGGCGTGGACGACCGCCCATCCCGCAGGAGGAGAAGGATCGACGACTGGCGGAGAAGAAGGCAGAGAAGGAACGCCTGGCAGCGGAGAGGAAGGCCAAGCGGGAGGCAGACAAAGCGGCGAAGGAGGCCGAGAAGGAACGCCTACGCGGGGAGAAGGCGACGTCTAGAAGGGGAGGTAGAGCAGCCAGGGGAGGCAAGGCGGAGAAGCCCGCCCCAATCGTGGAGTCGGAGGACGAGGATGAGCAGCCGGTCGCGTCCACGAACCAGACACCGAACACGGCAGGACAGTCGCAGAGGCCGGGTTGGACGGCGCTTCAGACGCCGCAGACACAAGAAGGCTCGCTCGCCGAAGGCGAGTCGATGATGATTGACGAGCTGCGGTCCAGCAGCCCCGCGCATTCGAGCCCGCTCGCGACAGGATCAGAGAAGACACCTCGTCTTTCGACTGCTACAGGTGAGGACATGACAAAGAGTCCCGACAATGCTGCTCAGCCGCACGCAGGCAGCTCCCAGCCGCAAGCAGAATCACGGACGCCGCAGAAGGTCGCCATCCCCAGCTTGGACCCGCTCTTCCTCCCGGGGAGCAGCCAAATGCCCTACACGCCCTTCGTGGGTACGCAGCCTGCAGCCCGCCGCGCCGCCTCACCCGCTGCGTCGTCCTCCGGCTCGTCCGACTCCGACTCGGAGCCCATCGCGCGAAGGGCGTCGCTCCGCCTGCAACGCACGCGGCCGTGGCTGAAGGAAGGGCCGTTCCGGCGGCTGTCCGACCTCGCGAGCCAAGCTATGTTTACGCCGCCCAGCATATTCTCGCTCACGACCAGCGCGAAGAAGGACGTGCCCGAGAAGGGCCGCAAGCAGGAGGACGACGATCAAGACGAGGACAGCGACGAAGACGAGGACGAGGACGAGGATGAGGACGAGGGGCAGGAGAGGAAGTCGCATATACCGGAGAACAGGCGCGCAGGCGCGGGCTTGCATAAAAAACGGGCGAGCGGGCTGGCGTCGTTCGCGAAGTGACCGCGTCCGAGCTGCCTCAGGCTGGAGCGCTATCTAGGGTGGGCGTACTGGTGGATTTCTCTTATGATCTTACTGCATGATATGACAGACTATGGGCCCGCGCGTGGCTATCTTGCTTTGTAATGTATCGCTTTGTCTCAGCACCTCTTGGCTACCAACGGCATATGCATGTTCGTACCTAGCATACACACTACATAGTACTGGCAGTAGAAGAAGAGTAACACTTGGATATGTGATCAACTCGAGAAACGAAGCGTGGTGTAACGAGATACGATGTGTGGTTCGGTCATGTTAACGCTATGGCATTCAAAGAGTAAACGTCCTGCGCTGTCCTGCGTCAGGAATGAGTCAAGGTCACCGGTCACCGGTTCACCACTCAAGTACTCCAGTACTCGAGTCTAGTACCGCGCTTACGTACTCTCTATATTTGGCAGCGTAGTTGCTACTTTTGGACTTTCATGATCAGCATCCACCGTCCATAGCCAACCTTTGTAGATCGAAGGATGATTTCGTTACTTCATAATGTCAATTGTTTTCCCTGAAAGATATAGCCTCGTTCACCGAACATTGGACATGGTCAAGGAGATGAACTGGCGAAAGCCGCGTAGTTTCGGAGGTTGCCGGGTTTGGCAAGTTTGACGTAATCAAGGGGTCGACTCGCAAATTTGCTGAAGAAGCGCCAGGGTTTACTCAAGAACCTCTAGCCGGTGACTCGCACAACCTCACTCCCTCTCCTCCCTCTGAGCGACCCCGCTCGTACATGATCTTCACGCAGAACACTCGCGACGAGTGAGTCTTTTCTTCTTTTTATTTCTTTTCCTCCCACAGACACTCAAAAATCGCTGCCAGTTACCTCAGCGACCTCGTTTTCTCCCTGCTCAGTCATTAAAGCCCGTGCCACTATGTTCGCCAGAACACTCACTCGTGTGCCTCGTTTCTACCGAGGTCTTGCTACCCATGCCAACATCCCAGGCAACCCCTCGATCCCCGCTGTTTTGCACCTGAAAACGGGTCAGTCATTCCAGGGACGTTCATTCGGTGCACCCCGTAGTGTTTTCGGCGAGACCGTGTTCTCGACGTCGATCACGTCGTGTGAGCTACCTTTTCGCGCTTTGTTGTAGTCTTTTGTAGTCTGACACAGTGCCAGACACGGAGTCAATGACGGACCCATCATACCGTGGGCAGATCCTCGTCTTCACCACACCTCTCATTGGGAACTACGGCGTACCAAATAACCGAGCCCCCCTAGACTCTCGCGACGTAGGAGTCGTGCTTGAGTCCGAGTCCATCCAGTGCGCTGGCGTCGTCGTCGCGGACGTAGCCGAGAAATACTCACACCACGCTGCCGTGGAGAGCCTGGCGGCTTGGTGTACACGTTACAACGTCCCCGGTATCACCGGCGTCGATACCCGCGCGATCACGCGTCTCTTGCGTGACCAAGGTACGACCCAAGGTCGCCTCGCCGTCGGGTCCGACGCGAGCCTGCCCTCGCCCCAGCCCGAAGAGTACTGGGATCCGACGAAGGAGAACCTCGTCGCGCAGGCCTCGACGAAGGCGCCGTACGAGCTGAATCCAGCGGGCGACGTCAAGATCGCGGTGCTTGACTTCGGCGCGAAGGCGAATATCCTGCGCTCGCTCGTCCGGCGGGGCGCTGCGGTGACCGTCCTGCCGTGGGACTACGACTTCAACGCGGTCCGAGACCGCTTCGATGGGCTCTTCCTCTCGAACGGGCCCGGGGACCCCGCGCACTGCCTGCCCGCGGCGCTCAATCTGCGGCGCACGCTGCGCGAGTGGGCGAAGCCAATCTTTGGGATCTGCATGGGTCACCAGGTGATCGGCATGGCGGCGGGCCTCGACGCGTACCGGATGACGTTCGGGAACCGCGGCCACAACCAGCCTGTGCTCGCGCTCGCGAGCTCGGGCAGCATCCGCGCCGGGCGGGTATACGTGACGAGCCAGAACCACCAGTATGCGTTGCGGCTGCAGGACCCATTCCCCGAGGGTTGGGAGCCGTTCTTCATCAACTGCAACGACTCGAGCGTGGAGGGCATCAAGAGCACGGCCGAGAGCAGAAAGAAGGTCTGGGGTGTGCAGTTCCACCCAGAGAGTGCAGGCGGCCCACTGGACACTATCGAGGTCAGTAGTTGGCATGATGGCTGTTTTGTTGTGAGTAGGCGTTGATGGCTGCTTGTAGATGTTCACGGACTTCTTGGCCGAGTGCCGCGCGCACAAGATGCAGCTCGGGCTGAAGACTGGCGACGTCATGAGCTCCAAGCAAGAGATTCCTCAGTTGGCACCAGAGGCGTCTCAGCCGATCGCCGCGGCTGCGTAGAATGCTTTTAGTTGGTTGAGGGCTGGATCTTGTTCATATCATAGAATCACTGTTTGCTGTCGTCGGGATGTAATTTATGTGTCTACTCACGAAACAAATGTTAATGCTGGCTCCTGAAGTGTGCGTACATGGATGTGTTACTACCGTGGTCTATGAGAATTGGTCTTCTAATGTTAATGCAAGAGAGATGCCCTGTGTGGTGTTTGCGATGATGCTACAGACAAGTACAAAGTGTACAACGAAATGCGGATGTGACGGTACAGCAAATGCGAAGACTACAAACCAAACATCCAGAAAATAACGGAAATTCATCCGCCCGCAATGTCACCTCTTCTTTCCCTTCGTCCTCGAGCCTACCTTCCCCCTAGGCTTCTTGCTAGTGCGTGCAGGTCCCTCAACAATTTGCACCTCGTCGTCATCCAGCCTTCGCTTCGCAGTGCTGGTTGTCGCCACGTTCGCGAAGTCGAATGCATCGACGTCGATGGGCTCTGAAGCCGTCGATACGGACAATCGGCTCAGCGGATGACCTACCGTCGTACTAGTCGCAGGGCTCTGTCGCCGAGAGCCCGCCGAGCTCGAGCCTGACACTCGCGCGACACCCGAGCGGGTAGACAGGGCAGGTGAGCCGCGACGCGACGCGCCCTGATACTGGCCAGTGGGAGCCACGCCATCTTCGTGGTCCGTGACCGACCTCGATCGGGAACCCTCATCATTCAATGCGACGCGTGCTTCGCGCCAGTCGCGTGCGAACACGCTCTCACTCGAGAGGTCGTCCTGGAACGTCCGGAGGGCGGCCTCGACGCGCTGATCGCCGCCCGTGTGCGCGGCGACGAGGATGTCGCCCGTGAGGCGCGCACCAAACAGCTCGAGCGCGACGCTCGCACTGTTGCGCACGCTGCCGTGCTCCTCGATGCGCGTTCCCGCGCGCTCGTCCGTCCGCGGGTTTACCTCGCCTGGGGAAACGTCGCCGAGGTACTCTGTCCATTCCCATGGCCGGTGCTGTACGGGCTGCGTGAGCGTCAGCGCGCCGGACGCGTCGCGCGTCGCGTAGGCGAGGTCGGCGACGACGGGGTTGAGCGCGACGTAGGGGAGGAGCGTCCGGATGCGGGCGCGGTACTCCGGGGGCGTGCCTGCGGGGAGTTGGGAGAGTTCGATCTCAGGGTAATTCCGGAAGGGATCGAGCGTGGCACTCTTGGGGTCTACGGAGGTTTCGTCCAGGAGGTAGAGCAACGTGTCGAAAAGGAGCGGGAACGCGACAATGTCAAGACCGGAACCGTCGGCGTGGAGCTGATGGGCACGTTAGATTGTAATCGGATCTACCTGAGAAGAGACCCACCAGGACCAAGTCAAAGAGTGTCCCGCAGAGTGTTGAGCTGAGTTCCGTGGCTTGTGGAGTCCACGCGCCTGGGAAACCGAGGTCGAATTGCAGAAGACGGGCCAAGAAGATAATACAGTGGGAAGCTTGGTTCAGCGAGTCCTCTGCGCCATCTGACCGTCCTGTAGCCCACGCTTCTTCCATCTGTGCGAACCTACCCACAAGACCCGAGAAGAACTTGTCTTGGGCAGCAGGATCTAATGTCGGGAGCGTTGCGTTCTGTCGAAAGCGCTCCACGATCTTTGACAGTAGTCGCAGGACTTCGCCGGTGTTGGCGACAAACGCGTGGACATCGTCGGCCTTTGTTGGCTCAAATGGTTCTTGAAACAATTCAACAATGCGCTGTAAGCCGGCGTTGACGAACTAGGTATGCCTAAGTATACCGTCGGATGGACTGAGCCGTTATTGCCGTACCTTGCCTGCAACGTCTATGCTGACCTCCGTCATCATCTCCGCAACAAAGTCGACTTCCTCAGCTGACTTGCACTGGTGGAAGACAAAGTGACCCAATCTGTCTAGCGAGACATTTGCCGCCTTCTGCATCGACTCCCGGGTGAGCCCTTCTGCCAGCTGCTTTAGCGTCAGACGCATCTCGATGGCAGTGGCAGCCAGCTTCCAAGGGGTCAGAAGGGACGACATGGTGGCGAATCCGTCACTGTCTTCTGGTGCACCTGCGTGCGTGTCAACGACCCATGAATGTCGGACGAGTTCCGGTGGACTGACCTTGGCTGGGATCACGCAGCATCAAACGCAGTGCAGCGACCAAATGCGCATGCAGCTCTTCGGATACGGTCCGGCATTCAAGAAGCTTCTCAAATGCGTATCTCACGGCATCAAGATCGCGATAGACTCCCAGTCGGAAGACGCTAAAGCGGCAGATGGACTCTCGCAAGGCGCAGGAGCCTTGGCGCAAGGCATCGGAAAGGAAGCTGTTATGCTCGACGAGAACAAGGGCAGGGAGGTTGTCCACCAGCTTGGAGAAATGGGGTTCTCTGAACACGTCTCGCCGCCGGGTCTGCAGGCCTTGAGCCTCGAAGATGTCGGCAGGAGGCAGGCCAGTTCCGCATTCGTCCTTGAGAAGCAAATGTTCGAAGAGGGCGTTCACTGCGGAGAGGAGAACCTCCAGGCTCTGGCCCTGCTCAGGGGTCGAGGCCGTAGCCGCGCTCTGCCAAACGGAATAGATGAGACCCTGCAGGATCGTGGTGGTAGTGAGGGCTCCATATATGCAGAGCTGGAGCAGGACCACCCTGACGACGTCCCAGACTTCTACGGTGAGGGCGGCGGCTTCGTTCTTTCCAGATCCGAGAAACCATTCAAGGACATGAGAGTCGAAGCCCTGAGGGAGATGCTGGTCGACTTGCCACAGGAAATGCGCGTACTTCAGAGCGCAGGCTCTCCGACCCTGTGAATCGGCGATCATCACGGGTATTTGGCGGAGACTGGCAATGGTATTGTCCCAAACGGTCCACGCCCAGTTCGCTGTCGTCATATATTTGTACCATAAGCTCTTCGCAAGGTTCGAGGGTGCTTCGGGATTTGGATCTGTTGCTAACAATAGCACCTCGGGTAGGTGTACCGGGACGGTATTAGAGCTTTGGCTCATTGGGTGCAGTGCCTGAACAGATGCGACTCAGTACACCGTCGACGTCACCCTTGCAATACATACATGGCTGAATGCCGATACGTCGTTCGTGACCTGATCCCGCTGTGCCTGTTCCAAGTATCGGCCTTTATCGACTTGCATCAGGAGCGACAATAGTTGGCGGCTGTGAATACCCCGTCCTCGCCAGTACTGATGAGCCGCATACAGTCCGGCCGCGACGTTTCTCATGACGTTCATGCACGCCCAAACTTCCATATGCTGACAGAGTGTCTCGATGACGACCACCAGGAGTTGATGGGTCGTAGCACGCTCAAGGGTGAACAGCGTAAGCTGGGCATCCTGTCAGTCTTGAACTGATGCGGAGACGTGACGCGGGGGCTTACTTCCAGTAGGGAACCATAGCACTTTGTGTGCGCCATGAGAATCACCGACAACGTGAAGGTCTTCAGCACGTCGCTACTACCGTTCGCTAACGCCTGCTCTTGGCTGCTCGACATTAGCGCAGAGATGCAGAAATGCACTCCATCGCCCACATACCTAGCTATATGCTTGCGAAGGATAGGCAGAAGCCACTCCCGAACCGTCCGGACTTGCTCATACCGAGGCGAGGTCAGCAACGTAGGGCACCTCTCCCAGAACTTTGTGGCCAGCGACTGGGCACATCGTGCCTGTCCTATTCAACCTGTAAGCACCAGCGAGAGTCATCGGGGAGAGCGGGCAGTCGAACCATTGAAGACCTCTGGGAGCAACGCACGAAGCTCGCTCCGCATCTCGTGCTCATGCTCGTCCTCGGGCGTCTGGCGCACACGCACGCCGTACAGAGTGACCTTCCGCTGGCGGATCACGGACGCATCCGCGGTGTGCAGACAAGTCCAGCGCAAGAAGTCCCTATGCCGCGAGTATCCCTCCTATCGAGCCGGGGAATTCAGCCGCACGCGCGGGAGACGAACACCGGACATCGAACGCACCTGACTGAACGAGAGGCCCGCCTCGCCGCGCGCGATGAGGCGCTGCACGTACTGCTGATAGCAAAAGAGGCCCTGCTTCACGAGCTGACCAAACAAAAGCGACACCGCGGGCAGATTCACCGGGTCCGCGGCGTCGCTCGAGCCATCGAGCCAATCGAAGACCTGGTCCTGGATGAACTGGTCCGGCGCCTCCGCCTCGTGGCGGATCGCGCGCTCGCCCGCCTTCCGCCGCCACTCCTGGAGGATACACGCCGCGGCGTACGGGCGGTGGTCGCCGTACTGCAGCGAGGTCACGCTCCAGGTGAGGAGGATGTCGAGCTTGCGCGCGAACGACGGGTGCGGGACCAGGGCCAGCGCGTCCTCGAAGAACACGACGCTGCTGATGTCCGTATCGCCGGAGAGCGAGTTGAGGAGCTGCGGAACTCGCCATTCAGTTCTGCGTGCTTTTTGCAAAGACAAGGTTCTGGGGATATGCGGCCCACCTTGATGTCTGAGAGCGCGGAGGTAAGGCTTCCCACCACGCGCGGAGGCAGGTGGCGGAATAGCATGGCTTCGTTCCGGCGCCGGACATCTGCGAAGAGCTCCTGGAAGGTCTGCTGGAGCACCTGGGCGCTTGGTGCGAGGGTGCCTTCGGCGAGGGCGGCCGCGGTCGAGAGGATGTCGCCCAACAGCTCCGAATGAAGCTGCCACACGCGCGGACTGATGAAGGCGTCGGGAAGGGCGAGGAACGAGCGCTGCGGGCGAAATCTCCGTCAGCTTCGCCAGCACGCAGTCATTCGCCGCGTAAGGGGACGTACCGCCACCAGGTTTCTCAGCGTGCTTTCTAAGCTCGAGAGAAACTCCTTTGCGGCGGTAGACCGAATCTGGGGTGCCGGTATTAGTACGACCGTGCTGCGATTCGACGGCGGAGACATGACGCGCCTCGTCCAGCCTGTTCAGGCAAGCATCAACGAAGTGGTGCGTGAGAGCGCGGTTGATAAGCACCCCGTCGAGGTATTCGTCAGCCAGGCGGGCGACGAAGCCCAGTTGCGCGAGATTGCACGTCCACGTCTGCTGCACGAGCCACGTGAGGAACGTGCGGCTGTCGACGAGCCCCTCGGCGTAGAACGTGCGCAGGAGCTCCAGACTGCCGCGCCGCCCCCCCGGTCGGTCGGTCGGTCGGTCAGCGCGCGGGATCCGACGTCGGGCGGAGAGTCACTGACCAGTAGCTGAAGCGCGACATCCAGCGCTCGCGGGACTGCGGATCTGCGAGCATGTTCTTGAACGTCATCTTGATGTTCAGCCCGGGGCGGGGTGCCGTGGGCAGCGCGATGTCCGCGAGCTGCTTCTTCATGTAGCTCGTCACGACGTTCGCCCATTCGATGCTATACTGGGTGGGATTGTACCCCGGTTTGTTGCGGAGGCCGGCCTGGACGGCGTGTTATGCGCGGTGGCGCGGTGGCGCAATCAAAAGTGGGTGGCACTCACGGACTCGTTGCCGCCGAAGACGCGGAGGAACCAGACCGCGCGCTCGATCGCTACGTTGTTCGAGTGGAGGAGGTCGAGGAGGTCGTGCCCCTTCGCCCCGTGCGGCACGTTCTTGCCGAGCTTGTACAGGGGCACGTCGGGATTGGCGAGATCGGCGAACCACTGCTGTCGCTTCGTGTCGTTCAGCGTCACCCGGGATGGCATGCGGAACGTGGAGGCCCTGGATCCCCGTTAATACACAAAGCTCGGTCCTTGGCGGGTGACGTAGACGTACGGGACGGGAGGGATGTTCTCAGCCCGGCGAAGAAAGATCTTGTTCATGAGGTCTTCCAGGTGCTGCAGACGCTGTGGATCCTGCATCTGGTTGATAGCCGTCCATCCCTCCGCCTGCAGTGGACTATGAGCAATGCGTGATGGCACAGACTAGGCTCGTGACTGACCGACACCAGGGGTGGGAGGATGAGCCCGTTCTGGACGGTAACATCTGTGAGGACTTCTTCGACATCGCCCGGACGAGGAGGATGAAAGCCAGTGTAGCCTGTGAAACCCATGGCCTCAGTAACATGCAGTCGGCAGGTATGCACCACCAACCAATATCCGCTGAGGTATGTGTCTTCGGGAGCCATGGAGGAGGGTGTAACTCGTATATGGGGAGTGTTTCCTTCTCGCCTTTCGCCATCATGGAGATGTCTGGCTACGGCGTAAAGCTAAGGCAAGCCTCCTGAATGCTGCGAGCTAAGGTGCGTCCCACGCTACCCGTGAGTTCAACATCTACTCTGGCAGCAAACAAAATGGCGGCAGACCGTCCTGCACCAACAGCGCACTGCAACGAAGGCCCGCAAGCCAGCGTCATCCGAGCCGCCGGGCTCCTGTGCACACGCGGCATAGAGCGGTCTGCTGCATTCTGTTTGCCGTATGCAATATTGTATCACCTCTGCTAGCAAGTCTGCCCTGGAAGAAGACTAGTGGTGTGTCTGCCCGATGTGGTAAGGGAGCGGTCAAGGGATCGTGTCGGGCACGCGTCCTGGAGTCTCCGCCGAGAACGTGCTTCGGTGAGGGCTCGTGTCTGTGTCTGTGCCCGAGCAGTGGCTGACGTCCTGTACCCTCGTGGTGTCAACCCGGTATGATGATAAGTACTGCAGCTACTTAATAGCGCCAGTGGCAGTTATTGCGTGCCAGCTGCCACGGGCATTGTTCTGGCCGCGTCGCCGATGAGCAAGGTGCTGTGAATCCTGATAACGGCCCTGCTACTCACCAGCGCACAGTGCGTGCCGGCCAGCCCAGGCCGCCTTGGAACAGAGTCGGCGATGCGTTTCACTGCCAGCGAAGGACGGGCTGGCTGTGGACTGGCGGAGGTGCGCGCGGCACCCCCCGGCACGGACTTGGGCGGGCGTTTCCCCGTGCCCGCGTCACATGCCGGGCGACTATACTTAATAGCCCCAGATGGGATCGGGTGAGTTCCGATTCCCCGTGCTAGATCTCCTCGCCGCCCTTACCTGTGCATATTCATTGCAGCTGAGACAGATGGCAGAGCCAAAGGCATGTCATCGTCGAAATGTTACAGCTACAGTATGAAGACGCACACGCCATAAAGGAGGCGGCTGTACGGAATTCCATTTTCGGGTTCTAAATAGGACGTTCCCTCGACTCCAGTTGCCTCGCAATGCTCATGCAGGTACAAATAGAGAGGACATAGGGGCGCTTCCTCCATTCGTCTGTGGCACGCACCGAGGCTCTCTAGTTGAAGGCCAAGGACACCATCGTGCATTCCTCCACTATCTCTGTGGAACCGTCTCTTCCACTTACCGCGCGTCCTCCGATGGTGCGCGCGCACTTATGGAGATCCGGGCCCAGTCGGGATGGGAGGGACGGGAGATAGGGATCCCGTGTGAATGCGCGATGGTGCGCGCCAGGACTAGAGCCATGGCGAGCCCAAGATGTTCGCACTGGGGGCGGTCCGCCGCGCGGGCAGCGGCGTCGCGATGGGCCAGAGGGACACAACTCCATGTCTAAACTCCCGTGTCAGATGCGCCCGTACGAGCTAGTGCCCGCGGCGACATATCCATACTATCTAAGAATGTCGCATCAGTGCGCACTGACACTGAGCGGGCGGTGGCTAACTGATGGCATGCAGATGCCCTCGTCGGGGATACAGCATCGCGAGATCCGCACAGCGCAGCCGGCAAATTAGAAGCAAAGGCCCGTCATTCTTCCTGCCTCCCCAAGGACGACCGTTCATGCGGCGGCATGGACACGATAGGCGTTGCATGGGAGCGCATTGACGGATTGGCGTATAGAGTAGGGCGGCCGGACTTGGGGCGGCACTGCGTTCGACGCGAATCCCGCGCGGCGGCGTGAAGTCGGCACGCATCGATATGCGTCAAGTATGCAATATATCGATATGGTCCAAGTATCCCCAGTGCTGGGCTGGCTCAGGGCTAAGAATAATTTCCCTTCTACGCCGAGCCTATGAACTTATTAAGCTCGGAGAGCCCCCAGAGTGTGCGAATGCCTGCGCGGTCTCGGCCGTGGAACGCGCAACGGTGTCAGACACATCTCTGGGCACGCTGCACCGTGGCGCGTTCACCTACGCGCACTCGCCGCGCACATGGCCCTCGCACCCGCACCGTACCCGTGTCCTCCGATATCTATAAGTGTGCACGTTTGGTCAAAGCGACCACCAACCACCTCGAATGACCAATTCGCACGTGTGAGCCCGTATGACCGCCGGGAATCCTCCCACTGAACGCATATGTATGCGCGATGCCCGGGCCCACGAGGTGTGCGCCGTCGTCGTCGCAGCTGCAGTCAGTGACCCTCCGAGTCGACCCGCGTGCTAGGGCAGCGACGAGCTCGCTCGAGACTGAGAGGAGGAGGAGAGTGGCAGGGCGGCACCGGCGAAATAGCGATGCCTAATGCGGAAGGACCGGTACAGGGCCCAGGGACCGATCACAGATCCCCGCTCCTGAATGAGCGCCAAGCTGCTCGTCCATACGGAAGCATACCGCGCGCTAGCCGTGCGCCTCCCCGCCCTCGTCTGCGCAGCGCAGCACCGCCTGCGCATGCCGTCGCTGCACACGGGCTGCGAGAGGTTGGTTGCCTGGCAGCGGGCGGCTCTAGAGGGGGCGCGCGCTCTGTGGCGGAAGGCCCAGACGCGAGCGAGCGGTGGAGCGGCCGCGGGGGGGCCGAGACATTGCCGCGAGAAAGCGGGAACAGGTTTGGAGGCCCATCTCCAGCTCCTCGCCGTGGCACTGGACAAGACACCGATCGCGCAAGCCTGCCGGACGCACGAGGCCAAGGCGTCTCTCCCTCTTCTCTCGCATTTCGCCGGGCCCGGCCCCGATATGGACAAGGCGAAGCCGACCAGCTAGCTATAGTACGCAATGGAATGTAGGTTAGTGGACGCCCCCGGGCGAGCTTGATAGCATGGCCGCGCTTTGGCCCTAGAAAGCACATCCCTGCGTGAGAAGGACGAGGCACGGAGGGGGCGTAATCCGCCCACCTTGCTTGGTGGGCGGTGCTGGATGTGTGTGCTGGAGGCGCCTGCGAGTTCATGTAACTCGAATCAAGTGATAGGTCCGACTCGCTGGTGGGCTTGGTCACCGGGTGGTGGTGGTGGTGGTGGTGGACAATGGCACGCAACTCATAGGGAGCGAGGGGCGACCGGCGCGCGCATCCGTGCACGCCCCGCCGACTGCGAAAGGGGTGGTGCTTTGTCCAAGCTTTCGCCCTTCCTTGCGCTGCTTCGACGGGGAAGGCGGCGAGTCGAAGCAGGAGTCGCTGGTACGTCACGCCGACAGAGGGCGCCTCGCACCGAATCAAATAGGGGACGCCGTCCGAGGCGACCTGGCCGCCAGCGGCCAGCGTCCGGGGGCGCTGCCGCACGCGCGCGTGTCTCTTGAGATCTCCGAGGTTGGGCTACCTATGAGGACAGATGCAGTCATAGGGTCACGGCGAGGGCGCGAGCATCGGCAGCCCGAAAAGGAGTCCCCCGGGACGACTGGTAACTTGTACCGAGATGCGTTGACATAATCGCAGCACAAGTCGCATCGAACAATCCAGCTCGCATTGGAAGTTGCGCTGGAACGGTAGTCAGCCAATGGGGTGGCAAGTCTGCCAGGAACTCGCTCAATTCTCCTCGGTGGCGCCGAATAGCAGCGAGGGCTTAATAACGCAGCCCCCGCCTGGTGCCACACATCCAGCATACTTAAACCTGCGAGCAACTGGCGCGTCCCGTGGATCTGAGTGATGCAGTCATGAGAATGGAAGGGTGATGCGCACCATGCAATTATAACGCACGACTGCCATATACAGGCTGCAATATGGAATCGGTGCTTTAACGCCATCGATCCGGGACCGCCGATGCGCGAGCGTCAGCCTGGAGGCAAAGCGGGCAGGCTCAGGCTGGGGCTCAGGCTCAGGCTGCGACGGGATGACCCCAGCGCCGCGACGTGGGCGGTGCAGGGCGACGAGAGAGGGCGCAAGCCTGGCGACGGCGCGTTGGCCGGCTGGCTGCTGCCATTGGGGCGAGGAGGGCGGGGAGGCGATGTCAGGTATTTCGCAGGGATGGCGACGACCCGACGGAGTGGGTCAGCTTAGGCGCCCGTCCAGCCGGAGCCCACAACCTGTGGCCAATGTGTTTGACCCTCCGCCGGTCCTTCACGCCATTGTTGCGGCCTCTCTTCCTTCCTTCCCACCACCACCATCTCCTCCCTGCTCATGTCGCGCCCCGCCAACACCGCATCATCGTCGACGACCATGTACAAACCCAAGAAGAGGTGCGTCTTCCCTGCCACCCCCTCGTGGGCCCCGCTGCTCACCCCCCATCTACAGGAAGATCCAACGCGTCCTCCTCACCGGGACCCTCCAGGTCTGTGGCCTTCCCTGTCCCTTCCTCTCCCTGTTTATCTGACCCGCGTCGACAGGCCCTCGGCGACCTCACTACCGCCCTACCGCCGACCCTCCCCTCGCCACGCACCCAGCACCCCACCCAGGCCACCGCACGGCCCAAACGCAAGCTCGAGGACGTCGCCACCGACGAGCCACACTTCAAGAAGCCCCGCACAACCCCCACCGCCGCCCAGCCCGCGTCGGGTCGCCCGCCCGTCCCACTGTTCCCACAGTCTCGGTCAGGCACTCAGGCCCCGGCATCGTCCGCCACAACCCCGTCCGACGCTACTGAGGACGGCGAGGTAAGGGAGGGGCTCCCCATCTACCGCAACTCCATCGCCGTCGTCTCGAACGTGCCCGTGCGCCGGCCACGGCGCCGCACAGTGCCCCAGAGCTACTGGGAGGAGATGTACTCCAAGTACCAGGCCGAGGGTGCTCGGCTCAAGTACTCCGCCAAGGCGAGGATCGACTCGACGTACCCGTCGACGGACTCGCGCTTCCGCTCGCTGTCGAACCCGCCGCCTGCGGGCACAGCGTACCACAAGTTCGGCCACCTCATGGCGCGCTTGGAGTACGTCGACGCGCTGCTATGTTTCACATACGCGCTCTGGTGCTCCGACATGGCGAACAACGCCTGCTACCGGCAGAACTGGCCACTGGTGCTCAAGCTTGTAGAGCAAGTGAAGGCACAGTGGAGAGGCGACGACGGCGAGGACTGGGAGAAGGCTTTCCACGGGCTGATGTACGCGCCCCTCATTCTCTACCCTTCACGAGTGATGGCTGAAGCTCTGGCAGATGCCTAGTTGAAGCATACATCCACGGCCGCAAGTGGCGCTTTAACCTCCAACTTACGACAAGGGACAGCAATCGGCTGCTACAGCGACTACAGATCTGCCAGGACGCGGAGGACGACATGCGCCGGCAGGAGGCCAAGCAGAAGGAGGCCGAGATGGAGAAGCGGGCGGCGATGCTGCCGTCCCCAGCGAGCAGTGCGGGCTCAACGCCGAACCCGGTCGAGGGCACGCCGAATGCGGCGCTTCCACCTACTACCCCCGCACCGCCCGTGCCTCCGGCGCCCCGACGGACGGAGCCGCAACAGCTCGAGCAGCGCGAGCGGTCCTCCGCGATCAACCCGGCGCACACCGTCCCGGTCAACATCAACACGGTGGGGCCGTACCGCTCGCAGGCGTGGGGCCTGTACGACGCGAAGAAGGCGGTGGACGTCGCGGGGAGGCTGATCACGCTGCCGATCGTGGCGAAGCACTACCCGAGGACGTTCGCGCGCATGGCGTACTCGAGCCTGACGACCCAGGACGAGCACGAGCCGGACTTCGACGACGAGGAGGGCGAGCTGTTCTGGCCGGGGCAGGTCGTCGGGAGCGAGGGCCTCGGCTGGATCTGCTACATGGGCCGCGCGATGATCAAGGAGTACGCGAAGCAGTACGGCTACAAGGGCGTCGACGGCGCGCTCCCCCTCCCTGCGGGCTACCACCACCCCGAGGATCCGCGGCACATCCCGCTGGCCCAGGAGCCCGCGACTGAGGCTGCTGCGCCCGCGCGGTGACGTCACGTCCCCGCCGCGCTCTCATAGGGAAGCACCCTCGCTCTGTCGCCGGATCCCCGTCTGGACGTCGCTCGTCATCAGCATGCCCCCTCCCCTGCTCGCTTCCGCCATGGCGCACCCCGGTCCGCCATTAGAACGCCCCCCTTCCTCTGGGCCTCGGCTCGTGCGGACCCCATCCCATCGCCTGGCGGTGCTGGCTGTCGTACTCTGCTGTCATGCTGCTCTCGCGCTCGTATCCCCCTCATCCGTTCTCATCGCACACACCTAGACTGTATCCCTCCTGGCCACCGTCGCTGCCACCGCTGCCGCCGCCACCCCCGCGGCGCCGGGGCCGAGGCACCGCCCGACCCCAGTCACACGGCGCTTGGCCCCATCTGTATCGCTGCCCTCCCACAGTCTGTATCTCCCCCGCTCGCATCGCAACGATCTGCACGCAACGCACACACACCGTTTCCTCGCCTCTATGTCTCCGTCTCTGTACATTATCTGTATCATCACCGCCTCGCCCCCGCCGCTGCCGTCCCCTCCCACACTCCCCATCAAAAGCCCTCGCGTCGCGTCGCACAGTCGCCACCCGCCCACATCGCATCAGGCATCAGCTCCCCCGGCACGGCATGCATCGCCGGCCGCGCCCGCTGGAGTGCTGGGCTCGTGTGTGCTCGGGCGTGCCGTCCCGCGGCCGCCCGCGGCGGAGAGTGGGCCCCGTCGTTCTCACTGGCTCACTCGTCCCCACCCCACCGGGGCCGCGCGTTCCCCACGCACATGGAGTACATAGCCTTCGTCGTCTGGCCTTGGTCCTCGGTCCAGGCTTCGCTTGGGTCTGGACGTACACAGAACTGGGTCGCGCGACGCGCGCTCGCATCCCTCGACACACCCACCTATCGCATCCACACCGCACATCATCTCTGGCGCAGCACGATTTAACTTCTCTGTCTATATCATACCCGCTATATCCCTAATATTATTCTTTCGCCCGCTGCATCGATATCGCCCGAACATCCTGCATCTCCGTCGCACTCGTCCCTGTCCCCCTCGCATCCTCTATCGTCCCTCGGCCCGTTTCCCCCACATTACACCATACACGCCTCCGCTCCCCGCCTCCCCCTAGTCTTCTTGGTGCGCATGCATACTATGCAGCGGCGAACATCTGATGTCTGGAACGTAGCTCGTAGCTCCTTTTTTGTGTTTGCCCGTGTCCGTGTTTGAAGTACGCATCGTTGCGTCGGCTCTGTTTGTCTGGCTATTTAACCTTGTCGGAATCGGAATAAACATCTGCGGGGCTGGCTGGCCCTTGGAACTCGGATCCGTGCTCGGTGCGATGTGTGTCTTGTTCTGTCCGACTGATAGGAGCGTCTTGTCGGCATGTGCACGTCGTGGCCGATAGTGAGACAATCAGTTGAGAGCTGTTCAAAGATGTCGCTTATTGTCAAGCTGGCGGTGCTGAGGAAGATGTGCGTATGTACAGCGAAGGAACCGATTGGTCTTATTCATAGAGATAAGACGTCCTATTGGGAGGCTCGCTCACGACACGCGTGACACAGGTACTGAGTGTGAGATTGCAGGGGGGCGAGGATGACGTTCTGGGCGCAGGTTGCCTTTTTGCGATTAAGCTTTGATGCGCCCACCGATCGGGGCCGGCAGGTGATGCGCCTTCTGGGAGGCGCTCACGATCAGCCTTTCTCGGCCGCCGTCGGGCGATGTGGCGGTCGCATGCTCGGAGACTGTCCGTGTCCGCGCCACCCCTCAGCGATCCCGAGCTCACACCCCCTGTTCGCTTCCTCTCTCTCTTCTCCCAACCGTACTGCCAGCTGCCCCTTCGGATACGATGCAGACAACCGCCATGCTCAGGCCGGCCACGATGTTCTCTGACAGCGGCGACTCCGAGGCCACGCTCACCAGCCCGCCATCCGACTTCCACCCTCTTTTCTCGGCCTTCTCGGACGCAGACATCATCCTGGGCTCGAGGGAGCGCGTCCTCTTCCGCGTGAACATCGCCACCCTCAAGCGCACCTCGGCCTGGTTCCGCGCCATGTTCTCGCTGCCCCCGGCTGGCAAGGCCGCCACCGCCACCACCACCACCACCACGCCGCCCGGGTCCGCGGAGACGCTCTTCCTGGACGAGGACACGCAGACGCTGGAGGGGCTCCTGCGGATGGCGTGCGGGCTGCCGGTCCCCGCGCTGGACGGCTACGACGAGATCGAGGCGCTGCTGCACGCCGCGGAGAAGTACGACATGCCCGGCCCGGCGAGCATCGTCCGCATCGCGCTCATGCGCCCCGCCTTCCTCGCCGAGCCCGTCCGCCTCTATGCCATCGCCTGCCGCTACGGCTGGCCCGACGAGGCCCGCCTCGCGAGCACCCACACCCTCACCCTCAACATCCACGCCCCCGAGCACAAGCACACCCTCATGAAGCTCGGCGCACCCGCCCTCCTCGGCCTCATCGACCTCCACCGCTCCCGCCGCGAGGCCCTCCGCCACAGGCTCGACCAGCCCCCGTTCGTGAACGACACAGGCGACACCGCCTGCAGCCACTGTGGGTCCATGGCCGACTACCACACCTGGAGCATCCTCAAGTTCGCCATCATCATGGAGATGGACGTCCGCCCCGCGGGAGATACTATTTGCTCCCAAGGACTGCTAGAGTGGCCTGCCGCGCGCGCGTGCTGGGACGCGCGCTGTTTGACCTGCAATCGCGTACTGTACGACAAGGCGGAGACCCTCCGCGTCGTACGGGAATGCATCGACGCATTGCCCGACACTGTCGAGTGAGTACTCGTCCTCGTATCCCCGCTAGACACATCGCTAAGTAGTGGCGTGCGCAGTGACCTGGACATTGCCCTACCCATTGCCTAACTTGTCTTCGGCCTATGTTCTCTTAGACATCCCTATTCGTTCGCTTTCACGCTCACTGCACGGTTCCTGCTTCTGCTGTATCTATACGTTTCTCATTCGCTCATACCCACCGCATTGTAGTACTAATCGCGTCATATAATCAGTGCCTTGGACGTTCGCCTGCTCTGTCCGTATGCTGCCGCGCCCATGGACCTGACCCAAATGGGACATAATGTGCATGGCACATTCTCGTATGTCGCGAGTTTTGACAACCTTTGAGTATCGTTTCTGCCGTAAGCAGTGGATCGGCGAGGTACTGACATTCGACGCCTGTGTGGGTCCATCCGATCGACGGTAGTGAACCTCCGGAAATGCAGTCTATTGCGCTGTATACCTCGCATATCCCTCGACGGAAGAGCTGGTGGGTGTAACGTCGTCATCTGCCAACTCCTCGTCAGTCTGCCCGAACCAATTGCTCAAGGGGCCTTTGGGCTCCCGCCGTCTACACCGGCCGCGTCGTCCTCATCTTTGGCGGCGGCTCCGGAGTCGGCACATACATCGCACAAGACCTCGCCGCCGTGGGCAGCACTGGCACGAACCGCCTCTACATCGTCGGGCGGCGCGCCTCCTCGTTCGCCTCCACCGCTTCCTCGTCAGCACCACTCGTCCATCAACCCGCTCCCCGGAGACGTAAGTAGCATCGCAGGCTGTGCGACAAACGACGCCGGGATCGCGCGCGGAGAGGTACGCGCCGCCCGGCGCGGGTGTGGGAGACCTCGCGGCGAGCCTGCTTCAAGCGAGCGACGAGGACTGGAGGGACCACACGTGCACATTTGAGCGGATGCATGGATTAGCTCACCTGTACGCCGCCGCGGCTCGTGAGCTTAGCACGGGCAAAATTCTGCCTGTCATACACTCCGGGGATTGTATATTTAGCGAAGACACGGCCGCTAGTGTAGTGTATACCTGCAGGGTAGCGTTCAGGTCCTGGACGTTTGTGCGTTGACATCGCGGTACGAATGTCACTAATGATACGGGATCCTGCTCATCCATGCGCACACATACATCGAACGCCCGACTACCCATCGAAACAATAGATGTGTCGTACGGGGGAGGGGACTAGTGACAGAGGTTTGGCATACCAAGGCGGACTCACCTGGTATGACAAACACGCTCGACAATACACCACTCCGCAGGAGGCATCAAGTACTTGATCATGGACAAATGCACACAGGGACATGCCAATGATACCAAGAAAACGTACAAATACACACCAAGATCAGCGAATCGACAGCAAGTCCGTCTTCACCGTCACGTCTGCACCACCAAACCGACATGCTCGATACTCCCACTAGGGTCCTTATAGGCCGTCTCACCGCCCACGAATCGTCTGACGAGCGGCTGCCAGCACTCAGCTGTGAGGACCATATGCTCTCCGTCACATGTCTCCAGCACGACTGCACCCCGTTCATCCAGCTTCCTCAGCCCGATCCAGTCCTCGAGATAGAGTGGCTGCAGTCTCATGGGCACAATCGTCTTCTCTTCCGTGCTTACGTCCGATGCGTTGTCAGGGACGGCGTACGCGCCGAACCAGCTGCTCTCCTTCGGCACGACGGTCTCGTCCTGGAGAAAGAGCACGAGCACGAGCTTATTGACGCTCGCAAAGTTCTGCGCGTACGTCTCATTCCGCTCGCCGTCGCGCTCGTTGTTGGCGTCCGCGAGGAACGTGTTCGTCTCGAGGTAGCGCTCGAGGCGCGCGGGGTCGCGGAAGTACTGCGCCTGGACAAGCTGCTTCTGCGCCCATTCGGTGTAGACCTCGTGCAGGGCGGCGCGCCGCGCGAGCTGGCACATCACGTCGAACGGCCGGCAGCCCGGAATGTCGGAGATGCCCATGTGCTGCGAGCCGAAGGTGACGAGGTTGTGCACTGGCGGGGTGTTGTGGCGCTCAACGTAGGCACGGAGGAACTGGCCGCCTGAAAACAGAGGGTCAGCGGAGTTAGCATCATCAGTGTATGAGCACTCTGGGTGCAGGGGGGCGCCCTCAAAAGGACTGATACGATGAACACTTACCTTGCGAGAACCCCATTGCGTCAAAACCGTCCGCCAACTCTGTAATGTTAGCCAGCTGTGCTGCGACTTGCTCAACTTGTTCGTTCACGTTCCCATACTGTTACCCGTACGTTCCAGTCAGCAAGCAGGTATAAACAGACGTAGCAGCGTCCTGGACGGCACACGGCCATGCCACTACTGGCGGGGGAGTCAAAGAGACCTGGTATGAGACGACAACTCACGAATGTTGCCCTCCGGTCGTCATCCAATGACTCCGCAAGATGTATGGAGTGCACGAAGATCCCGGGATGTATATCTTTCACGCGAGCGATGAACTCCAGGATGCCAGGCGAGTTGTACGAGTCGCCAAGGCCGTGCCATATGACGAGAGGGCGAGGCTTGCTTGTGTTGGATACCTCAACAAGTGGTTCCCATGATCCAGTGAGCTTGACAGTCTGTGATTCGTTCTGACCGGGGACCCGAAGCTGTGCTGGAGAGCACAAAACGAAAGGCAGCAGAGCAGAAAAGGAGAGGAGCAGCAGCTCATGGAGGATCATTCTTGAGGGCTCAACGGATAATCCACAACGCAACTGAGACAACGTTGCTTCCAGAAACAAGTTGTGTCCACCCAAGCTGAGAGGTTACAGCCTCAGTATAACGACTCGAGGCAACCACTAAGTATTGAATATGAATGGTTCCACAGTGGACGCCGCTGCTTCCCAAATTAAGTACTTAGCCGCTCCAGTCGGAGGCGCCTGCCATTTGCGCAGCGATACTGCGATTTACTAGTCCTTCACAACGTTGTTACTTCCCGATCAACCTTTCAGACCAAACATATTTTCTTCCGAGCACTATGTACTACTGGAAGAGTCAAATGCATTTTCAGACGATACAGTCTTCAACGGGTCCTTGAGACACTCAAATCAAGCTCAGTCTCTCGTGACCGTACGCCTTCCGCTGCTGCAGATCAGAGTTTATGAATGTGTTCCATCACATTGAAAGCATCTTTTAAAAATTCCCAGACCTTACCGGTCTGACAGTCTTCGTACAATGCAAAGATCAGTACCGTTTTGTCGTTATCAAGGGTCAGACCGGTCCTTGAGACACCTGCCAAATCGGGGGACTGGTCTCACCACCTGTTGCTGTGTTGACCACTGTACACGAGTACTGTGTTTTCTCATAAAGATTTTCTGTGTTTGTACCAGCCTAAAAAGTCACAGCCTTGATCTTGGACATGGCTTAGCATGGCTTGCATTCAAGAAAGCTGCAGGTCTTCTGCGAGTACTATCTTATGTAATGCCATCTTCCAAATCGGGTAACAATTTGTTGTGAGACGCGAATTCTGGGATCTTCGACATACTGCAAGCCTCTCAGTACTCGTCTTCTCTCAATGACCACTCAAAGGTGTGAATTCATGGCTCCACTTAATTATCATAATTTATCCTGAATTATATGATGTAGCAGTAACATATGTAGGTGCCCTGTCTCAAGGACCCGTTGAAGACTGTATATGTTTTCGTGGTGAACATCCTCTATCGCCGACATTGTTTCTTGCCACGTCAAGGATTATTTGCATCCTAATAAAGAATATCACTTCCACAATTGACCGTAGTCTTCGCTGCATTCCAAACGATACAGATAATGAACACTGGCACACACACGGTACCAATGCCTTGTCAATGTGTAACACAGCTCAAATCCTGCGTCATCGGTCTCCGCTAATTTGAGACCGGCCCATTGTAGGCGACAGCAAACAACCTATGACAGCTAGGACATGTCATCTGCCTCCAGTCTCATTCTTGTCGACACGACATTATCATTTGCGGCTAACCGCTATGGCAGTGAATCAAGTGTGCCCTGTGCATCGCGACACGACGTGCCTCTGAGTCATAGCGCAGCGGAGGTGCAAGGATACCTGTCGCGTCGACTGAACTATACGCATTTATGTTCTCATAGACATGCCCACGACATGCTAGGATTACTCATCTGAAATAAAACGAATCACCGCGGCAGCAATACATATCAAGTACGAACTTACTTCCGGGAGCTTAAATCTGCACAGGCTCATCCTGTTCAAAGCCAAGAACCAAAATCAGCAAGAATGTAGTTCAGCAAATCTGATAGACGAGTGCAGCGCGTGTCCTCTGGGTGGTGACCGTTCTGATATGGCTCTAACATCGGGTGTGCCGCCGTGTGTCTCGACGGGCGTGTAAGAGACCACAATGGTCCGCCGGAGGCACATAGCGGTACACCGCCTGTATCTAGGTGGATGTCAGAAGCTAAGGAGGTCGAGCCTCGGAACCAAGGAGCTGCATAAGTTGGGAGAGAGCGTGATTGTAGGACGTTTTCAAGTTGCCAGTGGGAGCTGGCCTGACTTACGTTTACTAAGAACGGCGGGACGGCGGGGTCGGCCCCTAATTAGGAAAAGAACAGGCGGCGCGCACCGGCGCTTGGCCAAAGTTGAGCGCGAAAGCGCCAAAGTGAGTCCGGCCGATCTTGTTCCTCGCTGCCAGTCTCTCCCAGGCCGCCACTCCCCTTTCTCCCAACCACCACCACCGTCCCTTCTTCCCCCAACCACTATTTCCTTCCCCTTCCCCCCACGCATAGTGTTCTTTACTCTCCGAAAGCTGAATTATGCCTGTTACCCGAGGACAGAGCGCACGTCCACACCGTCACTACTCCCCCGTTGCCGCGGCGAACCTCAGCTCAGTGGAGGACGACGTCATCATCCTCTCGTCAGACGACGAGCAGCCTCTCAAGGCTCAAGCTCAAGTCCCCACACCCCGGCGCGGGCGGTCGAAGCAGAAGAACCGCGCCCCGATACCGCCGTCCGCGGACATCGTCGAGATCTCGTCTGACGACGAGGAGGTGGCCGTTGCCCGCACCCCTATTGCCCGACGCCAGCAGGACGCCACTGCGAGCCTGCAGCGGCAGCTGAAAGAGGCGTTGCAGGTGTGTCACGACCCTTTACCAGTGTGCCACTCGTGTTTACCGACGGCACCGGCGCTTACAGGAGGTTGAGCGTCTGCGTAAAGAAGCGCGTGCGGCTGAGAAACAGAAGGCGGCTGCTGCGCCAACAGATGCAACCGTAAGTGTTTCCAGTCGCCCAATTTGGCGAGGAGTAGAATGCTCGAGGTAAAGGCCGTCGGTGGTTCTGTGGCCTCCAGACTGATATGTCACGGTCTGCTATACGGCTTCTATCGCACTCCCCCCGGGCTCGTGCTTTCGCATGTGTGTTCGCGGTAGCTGACGAATGGCGCACGCATTATTTAGCTGCTTGCAGACCTAGAAGAAATCGTCACATGCGAGATTTGCACCTTCAAGATGTGGGCACCCTATGCCCTTCCCTGCGGCCACACCTTCTGCCAGACCTGTCTGCAAGACTGGTTCGGCACCGCACAGGCACAACATCTGACGAACTACCCTCAGGCCGATAGGCACTACTTCGCTGCGCACCGCAACGCGCTGCAACTGGGACACCTCCCGCCGTATCAGCGCCAAGAGATGGAGATGCACTTCGCGCGGCACGAAGCAATGTTTCCGCGCCCGAAATACACATGCCCGACGTGTCGCACGGAGTGCAAGACACGCCCAACGGAGGTGTTCGCGCTCAAGGCGATGGCAGAGCGCGTCGCCAAGGTGCAAGGCGAGAGCGCACCGAATGCGCCCGCCAGACCAAGAGTCGGCCAGCCCAGACTGATCGACGGGCCCTTTGACGGGTTCTTCCCATGATGCCCTTCGTACCCACGACGCCATTCTCCATTGCTTGCCTGCATCGTCTTCACGTGTATCGAGGGTTGCTGTTGGACATTCTTACTATTTTATTTCTGCATGTCTACAGTACTCCTGGGAGCACGGCTTCGTCGTAGTCTCTGGGTCTCTATCACCGCATTGATGTATCCCTATAGCAGTTCTGGCATACCCTTGCCCACGTTTCTTATTCTACAATGGATGGTTTCCTGACTGGGCCACTTGTTGAACCAACGCTTAACACAAACATACAAATGCGCTGTATTATCATATCATCCCTCTTGTAAGTGAAGTGTGTGAACACGTATATATCCGAATCATTAGTAGAGTACTGTATCATGTGATAGTAGACCGATCGACTTCTGCGCAGTAAGTCACCGCAGACGTAACGCTCGCGACTGAGATACTGAGTCTCGCACGCGATCCTGCACTCATCGACGTCTTTCACGTCCGTATGATATCTACATTCAAGTCGTCATGAACTTTCTCGACAGTTTTGACGTGACGAGCTCGCCCACACCACCTCCGAACCAGCCAGAGACTAGCCTGAATGAGGAGGTCCAGCAGGTCGTCGGGCAGTTATCCCGTTTCTGGGGCGGGTTTAGGAAACAGGTGTGTCCGGGCGATTCGTTGGCTACGGTAGGGAGCTGAATATGACGTGCGGTGATATTATGATGCTAGAGCCAGGCAGTAATTGAGACTGCTCGCAAGGACCTCAGCGAAGCGGTCACACAAGCACAGAAGGAGTTCAGCAAGCTCGCAGAAACACCCACTGACCAGGGTGCCTCATTCACGGAGGAGAACGCAACAGAGCGATCCGTTGAAGCGGAGGCCAGCGAGAAGGAAACTGAGGATACCACTCCATCCGCGAGCACATCCTCCGTTGCACCCCCGTCCAACGACAGCACGCCCGAAGCGAGCACCTCGCAACCGCAACCACAGACCCTCCTCTCCCGCCTCCAAGCGACGCTCCCGCCGACCCTCGTCTCCTCCGTCCAAGACAAGCTCCCCGAGTCGCTCAAGCACGCGCGCGCAGGGTCGCTGTCCGCGGTCGACTTTGCCGCGCTGCGGAGCACGCTCGCAGGCGAGCTCGCGCGCGCACGGGGCTCGTCCGAGGAGCTCCTCCACCGTATGCAGGGCCAGTCTGAGGAGCTCCTCCAGCGCGTCCAGGGAGGCGACCTCCGGCAGAAAGGCGAGGGCCTCCTCAAGCAGGTCCAGGGCGGCGGCGAGGAGTTCCTCCGCGAGGCGGGCGACTTCCTCCGTGAGGCGGTCCGCGTCGTCCCGCCCGAGGCGGGGGAGGGCGCCGCGGGCGTCGTGTGGGACGGTACGGACGTGTGGATGATCCCGACGTATGCGGCGTCGACCCCCACGTCGGAGGGCGCGTCGAGCGAGAGGGGTAAGGGCAGGGAGCGGAGGTCGATGGATAGCGTCAGGGCGGCGACGAGGGCACAGGCGATGCTCACCCAGCTGCGGCATGACCCGCAGATTGTGCGTACGGACCCTAGCCAGAATCCAGTCGAGCGAGAGGCGTTCGCGGCCTGGGCGGCGAGAGAGGTGGATACCAAGGGTGGGATTGATGGGCTTGTATGGACGAAGAGGATCGAGGATGAGAAGGCAGATAGGGAGGAGGTAGTGACTTTGCTGGAGACACTCGGTGAGCTCAACCAGAGAGTGCAGGAGGCTTATACTAAGTGATTCAACAGTGCCGTCGGAAATGGAGGTTTCGACCTTCTGGACGCGATATTTCTTCCGAGTCTACCAGGTGGAGCGAGAGGAAGAACGAAGGAGAGCTCTCCTCCAAGGTTTGCCTGAGCTTTCTACGTTCACGGCGTATGTACTAACCGGATCTTCACAGGGGCAACAGAGAACGAAGAGGATTTCAGCTGGGAGGATGACGACGACGAGGCTCCTGCTGTCTCGTCAGCAGTGTCCGCTAAATCTGCAACACCGTCCACATCTGCCCCTCCATCTGCGATTCCACCGACCTCGGCGGCGGCACCATTAACTCCCACAACGTCCACACCAGCTACAACCAGTCCACGCCAGAGCAGCGAAGAGAGCTATGACGTTGTCTCCTCGCAGGTGAGCCGGACCGCTAGTACGGTCGATGTAGCCGAGAAGAAGGAGAAGGAGGTGCCGGCTGCGGCGCCGGAGAAAGGCAAAGCGGCGGAACAGAAGAATGACGACGATGGAGACAGTGATTGGGAGTAAAGTTGTGAAGTCTAAGATGGATTGTACGATAGTGGACGGACCATGTTCTATGCTCTAATTCTTACCTGTAGTTCATGCTCATGCATTATGCCAGGATATGATGCGAAATGTGGCTTGATCATCACCATGTGCGGTGCGGTGCGGTGCGGCGCACAAACAATGAGTACATTATAAACCTATGTACAGTGAGCATTATGATCCTGCAGTAGCAAGCAGCAGTCTTCGTGCATTGGGTCTAACGAGGGTCCTTGAAACTTCACTATGCACGGCACTTCACTGGTGCCACTCGTCTAGCGTGCTCTGACGGTTGTCTGCTTCATTGTTCTCGGTTTGGGCACCCCGTCGGCTGCCGAACAAGGCGACGAGGTCTGTAAGACATCGTGATCACTGAGAACATTGTACACCGGAGGAGAGGTTGTTGACGTACCCTGGAGCCGGGCCTGCTTCTTCATGCGCTGAGTCTCTTTGCTCTTGATACCGGAGAACGCGTGGTCGATAAGCTTCTTCTTCTTCTCTTGAATGTCGATAACCTGGACACCGACAATAACTATAGCATTTATTCGCCAGATGGCCCAGAGATCATCGTACCTTAGACTCGACTGTGTCCTCGGCGATCAGTTGGTAGACGTGTACAGGCTTGGTCTGGCCGATGCTAAATACAGTCAGTAATTCTCAACATACCGATGCGACTCTGAAACGAACCGGTTGCACCGATCTATGGCTTGAGACTCGATGCCTTCTTGCCACCATCTGGAAGTGATATTACCTTCAGCGTGCATGAAGGAGAGGCATATCAGACTTACGGATCCATCCTACACGATGGGTTGTCAGATCCTGACTTAAGCCCTGGTACAAACACTGTCACTCACAGATACACATTGTTGGCCACGGTCAGGTTCAGACCCAATGCGCCAGCTTTGAGCGAGATGAGCATAACCTTGGGGTTGACCTCGTTCCCAAATGCAGAACCATCCAGGTATATTGATTTTGAGGGAGGGGCTGTGCTGATCCTAGCCTGCTTCTTGGCCTTGACCTTTCCTTTCTTGCCTTTGCCCTTGCTCTTCTTCCGCGGGGCGTCATCGTCCTCATCATCATCTACAATGAAGTCGTCGTCGTCACCATCATCAATGAACTTGTAGTCAGCGTCTTGGTCGTCATCGCCAATGGCCGCGTCGCCTTCCACGTAAGTGTTCGCAGTGGACCGTCGTGTGCGGCGTGAAGGCAGGACTGCTGTGTCTTGGCTTACTGATGCCTCTGTCGTGATCGTTGACAAGGACGTGGACCCGTCCAGTGGGACAGAGAAACGTGCAATGGCTTCTTGCCGCCGTCGAGCGGACATCTTGCCGTCGAATCGAATGTAGGGAATGCTATCCATGAGTCAGACCAGTAATCATGATTCTGTTCCACCATCACGCACCCCGCTTTCTCCAAAGCTTCCGCAATCTAAGCCATTAGTTGGTTAAGTTGAACGATGCCAAATTCTACATACAAACCTTGTCCAAGAACGACGTGAACTGCGAAAAGACGAGTGACTTCTCGGTAGCGGGCGTCAACTGTAGCAGGTGGATGAGCTGATCGATCTTCGCGGAGGACCCTGTGCGCAAATCATCCAGATCGTCGTCGTCGTCGTCGTCATCTTGCGGAATAGGTGCCTGCGTCAGCTCCGTTGGCGGTAGAGGCTCGATGAGATCCCCAAGCGACAAGGGACGCCGGTCCTGAACACGACATAAGCTACATGAGAAAGTTACAATGATCCTAGTTTCCGTACCATTGGGCATTTCTGATCGCGCATGATGATTGTGGATATACTATGGATAGTGCTTCAGCAGCCAGCTCAAAAGGTGTCGTAGGGGTCTCAACGTACCACTCCAAGCAGAACATATGCGCACAACTCGTGATTCTCGGATCTCTGAGGATATCAAAACAAATAGGACATTCTTCGTTATCTTCTATGCCTCGGGCGAGGAGAGCTTGCAGCCGTATCCTGTCCTCGGCACTTAATTGTCTGACAGGGGCGTCTTCCTGCGCCTCAACAATGCGCAGTTGTTCCAAGTAGTTCCGTGGAACAAGCCCGGGATGTAGCGCGATCTGTCGTAAGCGCGTGAGCAGCGACAAAATATTCGATGTGACCTGTGGAGTGTGCGTGAGTAGATTCAATTCAACTATAACTGAGGCACATACAACAGCGGAATTCTGTCCGTGCTTATCGACGAGATTGTTGATCCGGTCGCTAGATAGTTCTTCGACAGCGTCATATAACTCCTACGAGCCATGAGCACGGAGTCTTCTGATACAGACTCGGGTATACTTACGCGGGCTTTCCCAGTGATAGTTACGGGCATGACAGTTATATCGACCTAACAACATTTGAGTCAAGGAATCCCCCAGTAAAAGCGAGTGTACGTACCGGTGGCAAGGGAACCAAGGGTTTCCCGTCTTTGTCTTGCATCTATAGCATACATCAGCACGACTAGTTGCAATGTACAGGCATATATTCACCTCCTTTGTACGGCGAATGCAAATGTGACTCATGACAGCCTATGCATGGTCAAGTTACTTCCGGACAGCTGGAAACGGGCGCAGACCCACTCGAAGTAGTTCAGCGCCGCTGTTATCACCAGATTTCAATGGTCGCAGCACCAGACGCTGATACATGTCCTCGTTGTCCAGAGGATGGCAAATGCGCAAGAACGACAGGATAGTGCCAAGATCCTGCGGTCGTAAGCTTCAGGATTCAAGGGCAGACATAATTGAACAAAGCTACCTTAGGTGAGTTTATCTGCGCAGACGTATATTAGCATCTCGCGACGTAGCAACATTCGTAAGGCGGGAATTTACAATGGGTGTTCCTGTCAAGACCCACCGACGCTGAGCCTTGAGTGCGCACACGGCCTTGGCCATTTTCGTCCGAGGATTGCGAATGCTATGGCCCTCGTCCAAAATGATGCGCTATGACATGGGTCAGGGCTACGCAATGAGAACGCTGGTTCGGTGATCTGACCTTCCAAGACACATGAAACAAACTGCCTTCCACCTTTTTCTTCTTCTTGACCGATCCTCCGTCGCTGGCCGAGGTGGCCAATGCGTCTCCGTGTTCATTCGTAACCGTCTGGTACGTGGTAATGACAATGTCGTATTGTTTTAAATCCTCTGGAGTCATCGAACGTGTGGCACCGTAGTAAACACATGAGGTGAGGGTTCCAGGTTGAACGTGGTCCTCAATCTGCTTCTCCCAGTTGGATAAGATGGACAATGGCACGACTTATACAGGCACAGGAATATTAGGTACGGTCTGGAAATAGTGAGTGAATCTACATACCAATAAGCGTTGTCTTCGAGAAATCTGGCGGCATGTCTGACTTCGTCGCCAATACCAGTGCTAACATAGTCAGCGTTTTGCCCTAGGGGAACTAGTTGTTGGCTCTTTACTACAACATTACAAGCACAGTGCTTACTAGGCCCATGCTGTCGGCACACAGAGCGCCACGACCGAGTAAAGGCGGGGTTTGCTGCGGCGTCTTGGTGGCAACTGAACATTTCTGTGAGCCGGTATGAAGTGAACACGACGAAAATGCACCAACCATTAAAGTAGACCGGCTGCAGAGCAGTTAATTGTCAACAGCTAACATTAGATACAGGATCTTGGCTGCCGAGCATGCCTACCTTGCCATTGACTTTTTTCATCTGCCAGAATTGCACTGGCTTGTCCGTTTCCTTCTTCGGCAACACGGGGTACTCGTGCCCTACGCACCATTGTAGAGCTTGACTCTACATCCTCGTGAGTATTTAGAACGTTCCGTTGCACAAATAAGCATACCTGGTGCTTCAACAAGTTGACCCTCAAGTCACCGCTCTTGATACTCGGTGGGCTCGGGTGTTCCGGCATCTCTAGCACGTCAGACACGGAGCAGAGCGTATCCAACAACGAGCTCCGCCGTCCTTCGTCATCCACCTTCTCCAAGCTGGTCAGAATCTGGCGGAGCTCGGCCGACTTCGCCATCTCCTCCGCCTGCTTGCGCGCTGCCGCCTCTCGAGCAGCCAACTCCGCGGGAGACGGTTGGCTTGCACGCTGACCGTAGTTTGACTGCGTTGACGCAGGATATCCACTATAACCGCCGTATGCACCATGTCCTCCGTACCCGCCATAGGCACCAGGTACGCCACCGTACCGGCCTGCTGCACCTGCGGCAGATTGTGAGGAAGAGGGCACACCTACAGATCGTGATGCTGAACCCGGAACTTGGGCAGTGGCTCCATTCCGAGGAGGGAACCCACGCTGTCTAGGTGTGGCCCAAATGAGCTTAGGCTCGAGCGTCGACCTCTGGCTACCGGAACCGTATATCTTGACCGTCCTAATGTACGGGCTATGAGCTACCTGCTACGACTTCCAGGCGCACCAGCTCACATGTCCAGCTGATAATGCTTGCCTCTCACTTTCCATGCGTGAGTCGCACTGTGAGAGTGGGAAAGATGGGCTGCACATACAGTTACCCTCCTGCATCACGCCCTCAACGGTGATTAATCCTTGGTCAAGAAGCGGAGCGAGCCTAGCTGCAAACTCCCTCTTCACGTGGCCAACCTGAGTCCCTCCTATATTCATCACTTGAATCGCATTCCGATCGAATTTATTTTGCGGCTCTCTGAGGAGCCGCACTTCCTCACCAGCGCCGACGAGTCCTGAGTTACAGAGAAGTCAGCCCCCCGTCGTTCCTCAGAGTGCCCTTACGTACCCTCGTAGTACTGCAGACCAACACAAGGCACCTTGATCATACAGTACATCTCGTCGTGCACGTCACCGACGTCGATAACTCCATTGTTTTGTTCCTCCTCGAAGCGGTCTGAGAGACGCCGGAGAGGCTGACTCGCCGGTGGTTGGCTCGCATGCAGCTGGCTTGTACTTGGCTGTGACACCGCCACAGCCTCGAAAGCAGCCTTCCTCTTCTTCTGGCTGGGGCCGGGAGTAACCGCCACCGTGTTCATTGTTTGACTGGAACTCGGTGTAGATAGCGCACCGGGTACTGTAGTCTGACTAGAGCTTGGTTCTCTGGCGGTGTCGGGTATATCCACAGGGTCTATGCGACGAAGGCCGACAGCGAGACGTATTTTTGATTGGTCTTCCTGTCTGTGTGCGAATCGTTTAGTAATCGAGTCCAAGGAGCCCTGCCGGCTGTCATACAGCGCAGGCGCTCTGGTACGATAGCTGACTGTCGCGGAACAGTTTAGGTGCTTCAACAGTAGCTATGGCCATGACGGTCATTCAGCAAGTTCCGCAGTGATGTATGGCTGACGACTCAGCCACATTTATACGTTGCAGGAAGGCGTGCAGGACAACGCTGAAAGGTACGGTTGCGCGGCATGACAGTACCAGAACTACGTGTGCTTAGCTCTCAGGCGAGTATACACCTGTATACACCCAGGGTATCGGAGACGGAGAGAAAGCGAAGACTTTTCTAATAATGAAATGTACTAATGTGGCTTACCGAAGGTTTCTGAACCCAGGGACACGCTCAAGCTGAACGGTCGAGAGCCTTTGTAATATGTCGGGTGTAACGCAGCCCCTGGGTATGTAAGCATTCACAGCTGCACTTTCTCCTCCTGGTATCCGACTCACCAGTGCCGCCATTCTACTGTCTCTCCGTATGGCCCAAAATTTACTTGACCGTACCGCAGCGTCCCCAAGTCAATCGGCGATCCTTTACATGGCGGTGGACCGTGACACTTCGCTTTGCTACTCTTGCTGTACTACTGTAACATCAGAAGAGTCGATAAATAGAAGTAAGGAACGTACTTCGAAGGCGTGTGTGGTGGACATGGGGGTCGTAGGGAAAGGTAAGCAGTAACCAGGTCACTGCCGACTCCAGGCCGCTTCTGCAGACGCGTCGCGTCACGGAGCTGCGAGCAGTCACGTACACGTGATCGTCTAGTGCCCACGAAAGTGACCGTGCTGTAGTACAGTATGTGAAGCTTTCTGCGTACGCTCTGTACATGCAATCGCCGTGCGCAACGCTTAGCATCTAGTGGATCTTAAACAGCTCGAGCAGCAACCAGGGACCCGTACCTTTGAAGGATTCTTTTGGTCACGGCATGGACAGTCCGACAGACTTGGTTGAAGGCGAGGATCACAACAACAATTGGATGGTTCAAAGGAAAGCTAGGCTGATGAGTGTCGAGCTGTTACTGGTTACCCACACTGCCAGGAAGAGATAGATGCTCTAAAAGTAGCAGTATTACACAGATGCCAGCAGCTAAGTCCCGGCTGGTCAAGAGTCGCAGAGCGGTTTGTGACTGAGGAGGCTGATAAACCTCAGTGCATATTCCTAACATTATTTAGTACAATACACTGATGTATACAGGCACCCGAAATTAGAATGTCCATGCACCCTGCATGCTCAGCGTGCTCAGTCTTGCAGAGCACACAATTATAATTCGGAACCAAGAGTACTTGGTACATGCTGCCATCAAGCGGACTATCGACCAGATTTCATTCAACCTCCCCTATCATCCAAAGAGGACAAATACATCGGCGACCAGATACTGGCATCTTGCTTGATGACCCAACTAAACAAGGGCAGAAATGATCCCTCACTCAGCCTTGATGGAGATAACATCTCTTCGCCCACTCTCGGAGATCCCAACGCCAGCCAGGAAGGACATCCGCATGGATGCGCCGGCGTAGACAAAACCGACACTGCCCCACTCCATTGCAGACCACTGTGGAAGGTTCACGAACACGTCCAAAAACCCCTTTTCCTGCGCGAGCGGGATCATCGTCGCGAGGTGCCCGAAGTCAGCGATGAGCAGGCCGACGAGGAGGCGGCGCCAGACGCGGTGGTCGGACGTGCTGGAAAGCACAAAATGCTCGTTGAGCGCGAAGAGGAGATAGAGGTTGGCGAGCTGGAAGAGGGAGATGAGCGTCGGCGTCGGCGGAGACGTCGAGGCGAGGGCCGCCGCAGACGCGGGTGTGGACGCGAGATAGGCGAGGTAGTCGGTTGGCTGGATGGCAGCGAAGTAGGCGCCAACGAGCGCAGAGATGGGCTCGATGTAGAGGAAAAAAAGACGGTACGGAAGCGGGATACGCGGTGCGGCAGCCATGGCCGTCGTTGCCATCGTCCGCGTCGTGGTCGTGGTCGACGGCAAGTGTGGGATGGGCGTCTATCTGTTGTGCGAGAGGGTGCCTGGAAAGGGAAATCAGGTGCCGTATAAGGAAGCATCCGCGAGCTAATCATTTATTGTGAATTGAAAGAGATGATCGTTGTCGGATCGTTGTCGCGACCGCCACCGCCGCCACAATCAAACGAAGGACGCTTGCGGGGGAGGCGCCGACGCGAAGGGGAAAGATGATGGGTCCCGGCGGGTCTAACAGCTGCCCGTCGCATCACCGCCCGTGCAGTTCGCATGTCACTCTGCAACGCATGTAGGACAAGCGCAGGTGCATTTAGGTAAACGTTCAGGCCCAGGACCTTGCTTGTCGTCCGCGGCCGGCTGACGTCCCTGCTTATATGCCTCGTTGACTCCCTCCTCCCGCGTCGCCTCACCGTCGGGCTTCAACCTTTCCTCCAACGCGCTGCATTTGTCTCAGGTAAGGTCCACTCCTCCTGCCTGCCCGACCTTCCACGTCTCACTGGGCGACACCACTCACATGTCGCCAGGCCATGTTCGCTGAACGCTCGTTTCGCCCCCTTCCTCCTTCACCGGCCCAGTCGTGCCCACCGTCCCCGCGGGACCTTCTTCCGCTCTCTGCAAGCCGCGTCTCTCCGTCCCGCCCCCTGCCCCTGCCCCTGCCCGCGCCTCTCACGCGTTCCCATTCCTCTGCCAGTGTCAGTAGGTGGCGTCCGCTTCCCGTTCCGCCAGGCGAGGTCGACGCGCTCGCGCCGCTACGCAGGCCCTCCGAGTCGTCCTTGGCGGATGCATACAACAATCCGCCAAGACCGAGGCTCGAGCCCATCGCCACCTCGTCCAAGGCATGCGTGCGACCGCTGCCTACGCCCGTCGCCAGCCCCGGCTTCGACGCAGCCGCGAACACGTTTGCCAGCCAATTCGCACCGTCGTCTTGGCGGCAGGGCTCGTCGGACGCCACACACAGCCGGCGGAGCTCGGATACTTCGACGACAAGTTCTACGACACTTAGCTTGGACGATGTCGAGTGCTTCGGAATCCGACCCGGCCCCGGAGACGGAGACGGAGACGGGTCACACCACCGGCATGCCACAAAGTCAAAGAGCCAGGACTTTCAGAAGGACGCCCGGAGCCAGCGCCGCATATCCTCGGCCGCGCTTAGTATCATCGCGCGAGACAAGGTGGAGCAGGAGGAGGCGTGGCGCGCACTGGTGGCGAAGAAGGGCAATCAACACGGTACGCTGTAGGCGTTTTTATACATTGAAGAGGTACTCGTTTGTCTCGTTCACGTTCCAGCTATGTAATGATGAGCGTGTTACAAGGGACGCATCCATTTCCATGAACGTCTAGGGCTATGATCGGCGCCACCTAACAGCTACGCAAGCGTACAACCACCGTCTGTCTGCGGGAGTGGATGTGGCATGTGGAGCTCGTATGAGATTGGATGGTCAGCTCACCTCCGTGACCTATATGGGGTCGTCGACGGATGGCGGCCATCCCAGTACGACCGGTGAGGCACACCAGTTTTCCCGTTTTGATTACCGCATTGGCTGACGAACGAATCTGCGCACCGGCAGGAATCACCGCGAAGCGAAAGGCACTGTCAAGCAAGCTGCTGCTCCCGCCCGCGTTGCCACGGAGTCCGTAGCCGGCGATACTTCGACTGCGATGCGGAGCAGTAGTCTCGTTGACCTATCGCAGCTCGAAAAACCCTGCATCGAGACATCGATAGTGTTGTCGACAATGCATTCGCAGCTTCAGACTAGATGTACAGTATCCAAGGATGTCGACTCGCTCGTACGTAGAGCTTGTGTTGACAATATACTTGAGTGTCCGGTTAAGAACGAACAGACTACCTCAAGTGCACACCAGACTCAACGGATGAGGCCCGTCGTCAGCATTTCCGGTCTGTGATCGGAGTTGAAACCAAAATCGTCTCATACGGCAGTGAGAAGGGTCAACACACCGTGCTATGCTGAACGGCGCCTAGGATCAGAGGGCAAATCGTGTTGATTCGGGAGGACGAGACCACGGCGCCGGCGCTGGGATCCTCCTTCATTAGCACTGGCAACTCTTCTGCCGTCCGAGGCTCTCGATGGGTACCGCTGTCAAAAGTAGGTTAGAGTTTGTGTAGTCGCGAGGATGCTTTTGGTCTATCTGCCGGCTTCTCTGATGATTATGGACACGGTGTTCAACTTGAAGTTCTGATGAGTCGTCCATCTTACTCGCAACTTGGTGGATATTTTCCCGTAATCCCGTCTCCCCTTCACCAGCTTCATCCTATCCTAACCCTGCGTTGCGCAGAAGAAATCCATCCACCATCGGGATGTCCGTCGCAAGAGCACCACGGACTGTCGATGTACTCTGCGCACTACTCGATGAGTTGGCGCCGGAGTGAGTTACGCCCACAAATACGCCGTGCGGCGTCGTCCGAGTCAAGACTCGGCGTATGTAGCTCGCACTTGCAAAATTTTCCTCTATCCCGCGCTTCGCGGCCTATGGGGAGGGTGCTGCCTGGGCTCGTGCCCTTGTTGCGCTTGCTCTCCTGTGTTGGAAGACAGTACGATGCCCAGGCCGGGACTTGGACATACTGCGTGAGTACTAGCCTTCCCTTCGATTCATCAGCTGGCGATACGCTACGATTTCCCGGCGATAAGACGCCATAGTCTAGAGATCATTCTCGCTGTGGTGGCGTCCTTAGATCTTTCCCCTGGAGGCACTGGCGCTGTACGAACAGAGAAACCAGGATGCTTCAAGCCCACCCAATTCCGAGAAGCTACACGAATTCGCCCTACTTGCATGCCATTGCGCGACTCCTCACGCGTCTCCGCCGGCTCAACGTCGCGGGCGACAGACTAGAGCTCAGCCATCGCTTTTTCCATGCGCTCTCGTCTTTACCTCAGCTCATGAGCCTGCGTCTCAATCTCGACCGCATACACGTTGTTGTCGCCGCCGAACAGATCTAGAAGCGAGCGGCGCTTGCGGTGTCGGAGACGCTGGAGCTGTCCGCGCCTCTCTCTCCCCCGCGTCCACAAGCTATCGCTGCACCTTGCATGTGATCCAACGGATACGTATATCCATTGTCTCCGTCTTCTTCCCATATGGTCTTGGATATGCTTACGGTCCGCATCCTCCGCATCTGGTTTTCTGGTCCTCTAGCAGTCACGCGAGAACATTCCCTCATAGAGTTGACCCGATCTCTCCTTTGTCTCCGTGACCTGAAGCAAGTCCATATCAATATCGAGTGGCACTACTACTTGGCCGCCGGATGGTCTGACAGTGATGTACTGCGGATCAGCGAGAGCTGGCCGAAGCTGACCGCTTTCCTACTCAAAAGTCGACAAGAAACCCCTTCGGATGGCCTACCCGACGTCGCGCGCGTTGCTCCACTTCGGGGAGCATTGCCCAAACCTCCAACAGCTCGTCATTCCTGGCATCGCCGAGCCCGGCGTCGATCACGGTCATCTGTCTGTTGCACGCCCTCACCATCGTCTCCGGACCCTTCTGCTCGAACACGCGGATGTGAAGTGCGAAAGTGGTTTCTTTCGCTACCTTCTCCGGCTATTTCCAAATCTTTGCTCGGATGGTCGTCCCGGGGACCATGTCCGATTTCCGTACAACAAGTATCCCAACAAGAAGCTTTGGACAGTACTGCGCATAGCATCTGTGGAAATCGGCGCGGCTCAGCAGGAGTAGAAGGATTTAGGTAAGTTAATCATGCCGCGTTATTCTTGTCTCAGAGCGAGCGTTGCGTCGGAACGCCCTTGAGAATTGTAACCAAAATGATATATCTTTGCAAAGATATGTCAAATAGTGGGTACCGTCTGATGGATGGATGGTAGGAAATGACTGTACTCTATCTAGTACAGCCGTTGCAATTGAATTATATATCGTGCTAGTGCGATGACTATATATACGACTTGGGGCTACCAGTGTACGATAATGGCCCAGCTGCATGCTTGTATGACACCCAGGCTAAGTCAACGGCAATAACCCGCCTCTAAACTTGTGTACGCATCAAGGAATGGCGACCATTCACCAGAGTGCTGACTCCGAATACCTCCGCTGAAGCGCTCAGACTCCGAGCGTTCACTCAGTAGACACTGACCTTCACTTCGACCACCATCCGTACTACCGGCTACGCCCCTTTCGTGATGTCAGTCGCAAGAACACTACAGATTGCGGATATACTCTGTTCGATAGTCGAGGAGCTCGCGCCGGAGCATTTAATTACGGCCATCGATACGCATCGTCGCGTCGTCGGGACTTGGCGCGGGTAGCCTACATTTGCAAGGCCTTCCTCTATCCCGCACATAGCGTGCTATGGAGAGTGCTCCCTGGAGTCAGCCCCTTACTGCGCTTGTTCTCCTGTGTTGAGAGAATTTGACAACACAATCTTACGACGTACTGCGTGAGCTATCAAAACCAATAGTACCGTGATTCATTGAACGGTTCGCCGATGCTCATTACTTACATACTGTAAGCACTACCTTCGAGGAACCTCAGTCACTCCCGAGGAGTGGCAATCATTCGAACGATATGCCAGCTACGTTCAAGCCATCGACCATGACGACAGTACTGGACACGAGTTGTACTCCGAGTCGCACCTTTGGGAGCGCATCGATCCCAATTTACAACAATTCATCTCGTCGCTGATTGGAACGAGACAGTTGCTACCCTGCCTGCAAAAGCTATCCTGGGTGCGCGCTGCTCAAGGTGCTATCGACCTATCGCCACTATTCTTAATCAGTCCATCGATCCGACGATTGTTCTTGCGCTACTCCAGAGGTCAACGCCTCAGTCTGGAGAGCCTCTTGGCTGTAGCATCGTCCCTAGCTCTCCCGCTGGAGGCGCTAGCACTGTTCGAGGATGTTGTATCAGATCTTCCGACCCGCGACACCCCAGAGCAAGATGAGTTCGCTCTCCTAGCCATCTCGCGATTTACGGGTCTTCGCAACCTCAGTGTCGTGGCTAAGGCACTTGTCCTTAGCCATCGCTTCTCTGAGATGCTTTCATTGCTGCCACAAATTTCGAGCTTACGTCTCGACGTTTGGTCGGTGGAAGTTCATCTCCGACCCGCAGGATGGCAGCGGCCAGTGCTTGCTGCACTCGAGACACTCGAGCTGACAACTGGCAGTGATGTGTCCGTCGCCGAGTTCTTCAAACTAGTCTCACTTCCACGCATGCGCAAACTGTCGCTGCGTTTCTACTTGCATTCTCGGACGCAAGATATATCGGTCTGGTCTGGTCTACTTCCGACCAATTTAATGGCCTCCACAGTTCGCATCCTACGGATCTGGCTCGTTTACCCTCCACTCGGACAATTGTATAGGGCGACCCTCATGGAGCTGATCCAACCACTGCTTCATCTTCATGATCTGGAGCAATTCAATCTCTACGCAGAGATATGGTCTGACGAAGATGCACTGGTGATAAGTCAAAGCTGGCCTGCATTCCTACTCAAGTTCAGCAGTTCAGGCCAGGAAGCCTCGCCGACATGGCGTACCATGTCGCACTTCGCAGAACACTGCCCCAACTTGGAACAGCTCGTCATCCCTGCCATTGTCGACCGACGCATTGATCACACTGACCTTCCTGTGAATCGGCCCCACTATCGTCTCCGACTCCTTCTGCTGGGGTATGCAGACGTCGATTGCGTGAGATGTTTTGCTCGCTACCTCATCCAGTTATTTCCCAACCTCCGCACTAACGGCCGTCCCGAACGCCATGTTCGATTCCCATACCACAAGGAGTGTAATTGGCAGTTCCGGCAGGCGCTGCAACAAGCATCTGCAAAAGCAGCCGAGACTGGCCAAGCGTCGAGGGACGCAGATGGATGGGAGTAGTGCCCTGGTATCTTTCAATCGCGCTCTTCGCTCAAAGTGAGAACTGATGGAGGCCAAGGATTTTGGTTTGATAGATCGGTCCAATTGCTGTGCAAGCGTGAAGAACATGGTCTGGGAGACAATCGGCGAGGTCAGTGCGGCAGAAGCAAGTTCGAGCGTCGCAATCCTGCGAGCTGATGTGCCGGCGTGTAGCTTCCACTGCAGTTCAGGTGTGAATCGATACTTGGACACGCCTAGGCGCAGAGACTTGAATTCAATGAGAGCATGGCTAGTCTTCCCAGGGAACCGTTCAATATTCCTTTAACCGTTCTGGCTTGTAGCCTCTGACACCATCTGAACACCAGACCGCAGTGAAGAAACCTGTTACTGATCTGTTGGTCTGAGTCTGATCAGACACTACTCAGCTACTCACCTTCGTATACAGAGCCGGCACCATACTCCGCCAAGTCGAGCCTCTTGCAAGATACACGAAGTGACAGATGACGTCTATTGACATACTCACGCCGCATGCGTCAAACGATAGGGAACAAGTAACAGATCAGTCGCATCCACGTACAAGTGCGTGGTCAACTTAGTAGACACCACAATGGCGACGCAGAAGACATGTTTGGCGACTTTTAATACACGGATAAAGCAGTAAGGATGACACACCCACCCACAACACAACAGTCGCGGGAAACCATAACCTATGGACGGGAAGACGGGGACGACGACGACAGGGAATGGTAGCACTACGTATACTGACAGGGCACCCGGAGATGACGGAAAACGTACAAGTACAAGCCGGATTGTGAGAATGGAGACCGCGAATCAGGACGAGACGAGCCAACACGAAAACGACAAGTGCTACCACACGATGGGAGGACAGGGGACAGGGACACGGATGCGATGGATGAGTGGGCCGAGCAAGAACAGTACAAATGATACACGCCGAGCGAGAAACGGAGGAGCACCGACGACAGACATTGAAGGGAAAGTGGAGGAGATGCAAGGTAGACTAGTCTACAGCATCTGGTCATCGATCAGCACGATACCTCGTTAAAACACCTCCGCTTACCAGCTCGCAAACACTTAGTAGCCACCCTGCTGGCCGCCATAGCCGCCACTGTAGCCACCGGCGCTGTATCCGCCGCCGCCACCGCTGTAGCCACCACCCGGCTGGCCACCGTAACCACCTGAAGGGCACAAGAAGTCAGCAATGCTCTACTCAGACATCACGACCGCGGGCGTCGCAACCTTGCGTATCATAGCCACCACCGTATGAGCCTTGGCCATACCCACCCTGGTTGTAGCCACCACCTGTAGGGTCAATGTAAGACACAGCCATAGGTAGACGATTTTCCGTAGCACTTACCGTAGCCTCCGCCGCCACCGTAGCCGCCGCCCTGACCGCCGAAGCCTAAAGCAAATTGCATTGTCATTATTGCAGATCAGACAGATCAGGAGGATCCGAACCTCCTCCGCCACCGCCACCGCTGCCGCGTGCGTTGGCGAGGTTGACTTTAATACGCCTGCCGTCGAGCTCCTGCTCATTGAGGTTGTTGATGGCAGACTGAGCCTCCATGCTGGAGGAGAAGGTGACGAAGCCGAAGCCGCGGGAGCGACCGGTGTCGCGGTCGCGCATCACGATGGACTACGCGTCGTGATCAGCTCAACGATCCAAGCCATCTACCGACTGGCCAATGCGACGAAGCATGCACAGTCACTAGATCTCAGATGGGAGACAAACGATCGCGTACATCAAGGATGTTTCCAAATTGGGAGAAGGCCTAAAGGGACGCAAGATCGCGAAGACACGAGGATATCAGACACATTCCACAAACAGGGCGCGACGCCACGAGGACGCCGCGCAGACACGGGAATCACACTGACTTGGCGAAGCGAATCATCGGTGGTATTCCAGCTCAAGTTGCTACAATAACACAGAACAACAACATCAGTCGCGCACTCCTACGAGAGGAGCGCGGCGCACGAGGCACAACACGACGAAACTGACCCAACGTAAACTTTTGCAGACATGATGCGATTCTGTTATGCTACAGATGGAGGACCCGTTGAACCCTTGACACAGATCGAACGAAACCGAAACCCGGGACACAGGACAGCAGACAGGCAAGAGAGCTGGGAGGAACTGGGATGGGGGGCATCCATCCCCCGCGCCCTGCTTTATATATCCTTCTCCCCATTTCAAACTCCGGTGCCGAACCCAAATCTTTTCGCGCCTTCGCGCCGCCTCGTGACATCTAGGCCCACTGCCCCCACGCCACCGCCCCGTTATGGCAGGCCGTGCCTTGGCCTCGGCCCACAGATGGGAATTGCGGTCCCAGCGGGCCAGTCCCACACCGATAAGCTCGACGATGGCATATATCAGCTGATGGTCCAGAAGGACAACTCAGAACGCACGGACCACAAACGGAACGACATGACAGATGCGGATGTGGGTCGGAGCCTGATGAGGGAATAGTGAAGACAGATGGGAACCGTTCATTACTACAGTATCATGAGAGGTCGTGAAAAAACCAATGTATGCATGCAGGAGGAAACACTGAAGAGGCAGGCCTAGGGAAGACGGAGCAAAGGATGTAGACGAACTAAACCGTAACTCAAACGCCTCCGCTCGCACTCTTCCTCTTGTCTTTCTTCTTGTCTTTCTTACTCAGCTTCCTCGTCTGGTCAATGTCGCTCGATATGCTCGCGTTTGGGCTCTCCCGGGCGTCCTTCGCGCTACTGTCATCCTTGCTGGACGCGCTCGTACCCTCGCGCCGCAGCGCAGCCATGAACCCGCCCGTCTTGGGCGCAGGCCCGACCGAATCCGACCGCTTGGACGTGGACATCCTCCTCGCGAACCGCTGGATGCCCTGCGTCGATAGCGTCCGCCTGCGCTTCCCCTCTGGATCCGGGCTGGTAGCCCCTGAGCGGGGCGGCGTCTGGGCGTCCTGGAAGGTCACACCTGGCGCCTGCTGCGGCGCCTGCGCACGTTCAGGCATCGACATCGCCTTTTGGGACGCAGCATCGTCCCCCGCCGGGAAGGCGAGCGGTGCCGCCGCGTCGGAGCTTGGGAACGCCACGGGCGCCGCGCTATCAGCTGAGGGGCGCGCTCCATCCGCACCTTCGGAGGGGAAGGCGACAGGAGCCTGATCAACGTCTGCGTGCACCGAGGCGGCGGTGGCCTCTTGCGAGTGCTCAGCGGCACCGGGGGCAGAGCTCTCAGCCTCAGCCGCGTCCGATGCGGTACCTGTTGGTGCTTCTGTGGCTTCCGCATCTGGCACGACCGCCGGAATATCAACGACATCCTCCCCAGAAACGCCGCTGGTGGCCTCGTGCCCACCCTCGGCATCCACCTGCGCCGGCTCGGCGTCCGCCGCCGCGGGCGAGTCCACGAACTGTTCGACTGTCGTCGGCCCAGGTTTCGCGCCCTCCTTCGTTGCAGGGTCCTCGACCGCATAACCACTCACGACCTCTTTCTGGTGGGAACCAACGTGCGGCGCGTCTTCGACACCCTGGATCTGAGCGGCCCACATCTTTGCAAATTCACCGTTGAGCGCGAGCAGCTCGCTGTGGCTTCCTTGTTCGACAATCTGTCCATCTTTCAGTACGAGGATTCTAGATATATCGTCAGTCCACTATCTCGACTTGATACGTGACGTCTGCTCGGAACTCACAGATCAGCGGTCGCGATCGTCTGCAAGAATTACGCGTCATGTCGTGAGCCCGCGGAGCCTCCCTCATATAACGTATCACGTACAGAAAGCCTGTGTGCGATTGCCAACGAGGACCGTCCTTCCGCGAGGTGTTGCAGAGCCTTCTGGATGTCCTTCTCCGTGGCCGTATCCAACGCACTGCCCAGACAGCGTGAGATGGCCTCCCACAGTAGGACCGCAGCCAAGTCGCGCTCACCTGGTGGCCTCGTCAAGGAGAAGGATGGGTGGGTTCTTAAGGAGCGTCCGCGCAATGGCCACGCGCTGCTTCTCTCCCCCGCTCAGCCTGACCCCGCGCTCGCCAACCTTGGTGTTATAACCGTCTGGGAAGCTCATAATCCTGTCATGCATCTGAGCCGCTTTGGCTGCAGCCTCGATCTCCTCTGGGGTTGCGCCAAACTTGCCATAGCTGCGCCAACTGGCATTAGCCATCCATATTCAAGGACAGATGGGCCATCACCGTACCCGATGTTGTAGGCAATACTCGAGTTGAAGAGGACGCTGTCCTGAGGGACAACGCCAATCGCCTTGCGCAGGCTGAGCTGGGTCACGTCTCGGATATCCTGACCGTCAATCAAGATATGGCCGTCGCCCTCCTTGAGGTCGTAGAAGCGGTAGAGGAGGCGGAGCACAGTTGACTTTCCACCACCAGACTCGCCGACGAGGGCGACGGACGAGCCCTTGGGGACCGTGAACGAGACGTTGCTGAGCGCTTGGTTGCGGCCGTCGTACGAGAAGGTGACGTTCTCTGAGCTCATAGTGAGCATGCCTGAACATTGACACAATGGATACCAAGTACTGACGGAACTCGATCTCGCCGTTCGTGACAATCAAATCAGGTGCGTTCGGCTTGTCGTTCACGTCGGTAGGCTCACTAAGCAGCTTGAGGAGCTTCTCGGTGTCGACCAACGTCTGGTTGATCGACCGGTAGATCGTTCCGAGCATATTCAACGGGACGTAGAGCTGCGCGTATACTCAGTCAGCCACTTCGATGGATGATGATATGGAGTCGGCTTACCTGTGCAAGGTACATGATGAAGAAGACGAACTGGTAAGACTCAGATTGTCCCCTAGTCACCCTCAGCGCAACGATCATCGAACCGATGAGAAGACCAAGCGTCTACAAGGTCACATTGTCAGTTTCGCCATACATGGTGTCGGAATAGCCTGCCACGCACAATGATGAAGTTCTGCACCAGATTGAGCAGGTTCAAGGAGACTAGATGGGACGAGATGGGACGTCAGCAGTGGCAAATCTTAGACTACACTGCACGTACGGATGACTTTGTACTCCAACGTCTGGTACGCCCAGATAGCATCGGCATAGCGGTCAGCCTCATGCTGCTCACCACAGAAGTACTTCACAGTCTCGTAATTGAGTAGGCAATCGGTATGAATACCCCGAGTGATCTATAAATCACGATCAGTATCCATGCCGATTCTATACCGAATACCTGAATACATACCACATCACGGTCGACCATCTGCCTCCGCAGCTTTGTCCGCCACCTCGTGAGGATGACACTCGCAGAGACTATAATTGATGGCTCAGCAAAATGATTCTCACATAACATCTTGAAAGAACGCACCATATGTGGCCATGACAAAGAACACGACTAGTGTGAGGGTCCATTCAAAATAGACACAGAACAAGACAAGCGCAAGTGCGATATCGATGAACGTGGGGATCACATTGAAGAGGAGGAGCTCAAAGGCGCGGTTGATCGCCGCGCCGCGGTCGAGGATCCGCAAGATCTCGCCCGTCTTACGGCGGAGGTGGAATGCAAACGATAGGTTGAGTAGGTGCTCGAAAGATAGCTGGGACATCTCTGTGGTGCGACATCGTCAATGCAATAACTGCGCACGATTTGTACAAAGCCGTACCTCGGTCGGAATACTGCATGACTGGAGCCCAGAGCGTTTCGCGCAGAGCAGGCAGACCACCACTGGCCTGCAGAAAGCGCAAGCCGACGTACGCGAAGAGATACAGCCAAATCTTGGTCGTGTATGTTCCTTCCTCAAACATGTGCACGAGTTCAGCAAACACGAGCGGCACGAGTATGTTCACGAAGCGCGCGATAACCACAACTACGATACAGAGCAGCTAGGTAGACAGTTTAGCAACTATACATCCAATGACAGCAGAGCACATACGGCAAGAGTCTGGAGAGCAAGGCTCTTCCTAGGCCACAAGTAAGGAGCGATGCGCCTGATACGTGCGATGATCTCGCCCCACGATGGGTCGAGGACAACCTCCTCCTTGATGTCCTTCCCCTTCAACGGGGAGGTCGCAATGGTTGACGGCGCTGGGGTAGGTGTCCGAGTGGTCGGGCCAGACGCATGTAATGACGAACGCGCCGTCGGGCGGAACGTGCCGTACTTGGCATTCTCAGCAGAGACGGCTGCGAGGCCGGTCGAAGGTGCGGCGCCTTCTTCAGCGGGAAGAAGCAAACTGGTTTCGGTCTGACCTGGTTCGTCACCATTTTGCACAGGAACATAGCTGACGCGAGGGAAGACCAGCGCGAAGAACAGCGGGATGAGCACGAGGACGCGGAAGGTGGGGAAGACGAAGTGAAGCAAGGACTCGATATAGAGCGGGCCTGCAGATCTGCCATAAGCGAATAGCACAAAATACACGCGGATTAGCAACTCACCGTGAAGTGACAAGCCCGACAAGATGACTTGTGTGAGATCCAAGACAAAGGCCGCGAGGATGCTTAGCTTGAGCCTGCTCAACGACCATACGTCGACGCCTTGGACATCCTTCCACGCTCCGAGAGCCGCCAGGCCAGCGTATGCTGCCAAACCAAGGATGGCATTGATCTCGAGACCCGTGTTTGCAGGCCAAACCTTGCGCAGTACAGAGTAGATGACGAATGTAAAGCCGTCCAGGAAGAAAGTAAGACCAGCTAAAGAGAGAAGGGCGAGGATGGTGGCACGACGCGGCGTACGACTAACGACGACGACAGAAGTTATGGGTGACGGAGACTGTGGTAGCGGTGGTCGGGTGAAGACGATGGACAGCGCAGATAATAACACAAGGGCAGGAGATACTATGCGCAAGATGAACAGCGGCGAGGTCGCCGCCATGGTCACCATGTTCATCGTCGTTGGGAGGCTCGACGTCGGACACGGTCGTGAGAGGAGACAGAGAAAGTCGTGACGGGTCGTGCGCGGGCGGAGGCGACACTGGGTCGATTCTTATCCGTTCGCGGGACGATCGCGCGGAGAGAGAATTCAACACTTGTGCCGGGCACGCAGGCGAGGGCGCAATCAAACCTTGCAATATAAGCGAGACAATCCTGGCGAACAGCGGGAGAGTTGGCCTCGGAGTCGACCTCGACGATGGCGTGAACGGTGGGCGGAATCAAGAAGGACGACGCACTCGATACTGGGCAGGTCGCGGGCCCGCGCAGTCGCAGGCTATTGCGGCAGAACGAAGCAAAAGATGGCTGATGTCATCCAACACGCCCGAAACGCGTGGCCGTGCTCCGCCACAACCGCGTCCTGGTGCCTCGCGTCCTAATTTCAGCCACTCCCCGCGTCCGCAGTTGTCTTGTCGTCTCCCGCCTCACCTTGGCAGCTTGCACGCCCGCGTACGCAAGGCAGACTCATCGCCGTTGCCAGTGTGAACAAGAACCAGCACGCATGAGCGGCACGTTAGGGGATACGCGCGTGCAAGTTCCGAGGTGGTCCCAATCTAGAAGCGCTTCTCGATTGTACGGCTCTATGTATCGCTTACCCCGTGATACTGTCTCGTACCCATCCACGCAAGGACGGTCGGGCCCAACTGCAATACTGATTCACTGAACTGTCACTCCATCGCAGATACTCTCTATCTCGCCGTGCACTGGATGTCCATGGGACTGCATTGCATATAGATATGACCTGAACATTGCCTCCTCCTACTGCTACAATATAACATCTGATGCACCCACGACGCGATAACAGGGAACCAAAGTGGCATACAGCGGTAAAAGTAGACAACAAACGCCAGTATGCCACGGCCAAGCAACGATATCTGGAAATGACTGCCTTTCGAAGTATTCACGCCCCGTGCGTGAAGCTTTTCTCAATTGTATCGTCTCTGAGCTTGTATCCGTTCGCTGCAAACAGCTTGGAACGCAGGAACGGCGTCGTGTCGAAGATGTCGTGCTCCTTGGCCTGTAACGCATGATCAGAATGACCATGACGCGTGACCGAATAGTATGCTCACCCGTTCCTCCAGCTCGGAGGTCTTGACAGAGATGACATCTGGCAGCTGATGGCGCTGAAGCTGGTAGAATCTTGCCTTCTCCTTCACTATCTGCCCCAGCAGGAAGGCAAGCAGCTCCTCGTGGTCACGCGCCTGGGTCAAATACTTGCGGAAGCCCTGGCAACAATAATGTTAGCAGACACGCGACGGAGGTCCGGAAGATGCTTTTATACCCGCTCCAACGTCCTTTTGATGGACATTTTCTGTGCATTGACGAAGCTACCGACCGTCACCGAGATGGCGAGATCAATGTCGTCCGCCCGCACGTACTCCCGGAGCGCCATCTTCGCGCTCGCCTCTGCCATTCGAATCATGCTCTCCAGATGGCGCACCGTGATCGGGAATGAACCCGTGGCAAGCGACTCGCGACGGAGATCTGAGAATAGACGTGAGAGCTTCTCCTGGTCGAGGTCGTAGAGCTTCGGTCGGATCTTCTCCCGAGCGTACATGATATACTTTCGCAGAAGGTCCTGCGGGATGACCTTCGAAGGGACTCAGATCCATCCATGAGGCATCGTTCCAGGGTACTCACATCTGCGTCCAGAGACGTGCCCACCTCAATTTCGTCCTTCTCCACGTCGAACTTGGGATGACTCCGCAGGTGACTGCCCACCACGAACCGCGCCAGGAGCTCGTCCTGCACAGGATCGACCGCATCCTTCACCACGCATAATACATCGAACCGAGACAAGATGGGTTCCGTCAACTCAACATTCTGCTGGAATGGGATTGTAGGGTTGTACCGGCCCCGAATGGGGTTCGCCGCGGCGATGATCGCACAGCGCGCCTGCAGCGTCGTCACGATTCCCGCCTTCGAGATCGAAATGCTCTGCTGCTCCATCGCCTCGTGGATCGACGTCCGGTCCGCGTCGTTCATCTTGTCGAACTCGTCGATTAGACACGTCCCCTTGTCCGCGAGCACAAGTGCCCCGCCCTCAAGCGTCCACTCACGCGTCACTGGGTCCTTACGCACGCTCGCCGTCAGACCAACTGCCGATGCGCCCTGCCCTGTTGCGAACACCGACCGGTGTGCGGTCTTTTCGACGTACTTCAGGAACTGAGATTTCGCAGTACCCGGGTCACCGAGCAGCAGGACGTTGATGTCTCCTCGGATCCGATGTTTGCGGTTGATGTCTTTGGGCACACCGCCGAACAGCGACAGAGCAAGGGCTGTCTTGATGTCCTCGTGTCCATATATCGAGGGAGCAATGGACTTGACGATCCGCTTTCGGATGCGGTCATCCTTTGCTAGAGTGCGGATCTCCTTTTCGTCTTCTTCTGTCAGTCGGAACGCAGCGAATTGGTCTTCCTTCTTGTTGATGTGGTTGGCTTCGAGGACTGTCGAAAAAACCGGGAAGCCATTCTTCGAGTTGAGAGACGCATCGAAGTTATTACGGTAGATGCCAGTCACCTCCTGTATAGCCATGAGCATGCAATTATCACAGCTCGGCATAATCAAGGCCACTCACAATCTCTTCACCTGGCTTTGCAGTGTCAATCAAATCCCAAAGCAGGACAACCTCGCGGTGTCTCGGCAGTCGGCCAGGAGGAACGGACCCAGGTGACTCCTGCAGGGTCATCTTCTGATAGTTCCTGTACACGGTCTATCGTGACGCCTCAACACAGTTCCGTGTCATCACCACACAATGACACTCACCTGCTCTGAGTTGACTGAGAACGGACCCTTGCCCTCACAATTCGGGCAATAACTAATCTTCACCTCCTTTGTCGCGTCCTGATAGAATGGGCCGAGCACGGCACCGCATTTCCTGCAGTCGAATTTGACATACTTCAACTGCGGGAACACGCCCGTCCGCCTGGTCACTACGCCCGACACGCGTACGAGCGTGTTCAAGTTCGACCGACGCAGATCACGCAGTGATGAGCTGAGTGGGAGATCCGTGATGCGCACGTGCACCTCGGAATGAATCCGTTCATACGACGGATAGTACACGAGAATGGCATTCAGTGCCACTTCATCGAAGATGGCAAGCATTGGGCTCGGGGAGTTGGTCAAGAAATAGGCGAGGATTGGCTTCGAAAAGGCGAGGTGCAAATAGGAGACCTCGAGAGACTCCGAGTTGTCTTGAAAAGATGACGACGATCAGTATAAGCATGCAAGGTACAGAGTGCTGGACTCACTTTCTCCGAGGTTGCGAATGCGTTGACCATACACCGACGCGCCATGGTCGTCCACATAGGTCATAAGGAATTGACGGAAATGGCGGATGATTGACCGGCGGACACGCTCGTTGGCGATCCACTCGACGATAGATTTCGCCTTGATATCGCTCAACTGTTCTAACGGGATCTCCTGCGCTCCCTTTAATCAATGAACCAATCTCAGCAGATTCCAGCACTCACGTCTTCGATACCTTCCATATCGTCAATGTCCTTCCGCTCGTCATACTGTCGCCTTGCACGCCTCTTCGTGCCCGCAAGCAGCCCGTGGCCGTCCATATCGTCCATATCATCGTCACTCTGCAGGAAGTTCGGCATGCGACTCCGCCGAGCAGCCCGCTGGCCTTTCCGGCCCCCTTGTTCGCGGCGGTCTCTCGCAGCCATCTGCACTTCAGCAGCGCGTCGCTGCGCGATAGTAAGCTCGTCGAAATCCTCGTCATTCAGACCAGTGTCCGAGTAGCGATCCAGAGCAGTATTATCTGCATAGTCGCTTCGAAACACTGAGAACGCGAAATAGATCAAGTCAGGGTGCAACGCACTTCTCGAGTTGCTCTCCGAAGAGGTCCTCGCCGTCTTCCTCGTCTTCCGCGGCATCGTCTACGTCCTGGACTGCGTCACGCTCATCGAGACTATCATCAGTATCCGAGAAAGGCGGTGGAGGCGAGGATGGAGGCAGAGATGATTCAGAGTCGCGTCGCGCGTGTGATGGGCGCGCTGCAGCCGGAGGTGACGAGCCCGGTGGGGGTGTCACCGAGCGACGTCGTTTGCCACCGCGAGGGGTCTATACGTTCGCGTCAGAGGTAACCGGCACGTCGTGTTCCACTTAGCCCTTACCATTCTGCGTGTTTGGTCGAGTGGGAAGGATGGGTTGGGCTAGTCGAGGGATATGGAGGGAACAAGGACGACGCGTGAAGTTCTCCCGACACGACGCGCTCATTAAGCGGAGCTTGAATTTGCCACAACCGCGTCTTGAGCAGCTAGGCATGAGGCAGTAACTCTGGCAACTATGTAGTACTAGTTTGGACTCTTGGAGTCTCGGCGGACTCGGCTACCACTAAGATTAACTAATAGTAATACTAGCAAGTACATGAGTAGGGAAGGCTCGCTCTGAGGCTGGTCTTGCAAGCTCATGTCGCGCCGATTATGCGTACAGTTGGATGACTTGCTGAATTCAAGGTGAGGAATGCGTGCATATCTGGTCCTAAGCGCGTTACTACACAAGAATCAACGCAACTGCGGCACAATTGCACCGTTACGACTACTTATACTAACCCTCGTTATTACATACGAGTATCGGCCAAGTGAGCTCACAGCTTAGATTCCAGCTCTAACCCTTCTGACCATCCAGCATATTCCTCCGTCGCCGCAAGCAACTTCTTCGCCTTGGCAGAGATTGTTGCGAGAGCATCCTTGCCCAGCGGGAAATGAAGAGGGGGATTGTGCAGAGATGCCATGCGGTAGACGGCCTCCACACCCTTGACAGGGTCTGACATGCCCTCACCGTTGAGCATCTTGCTCACATCGGGTTGCTTGTACGCCGGGTGCGGGGGAGCAAAGTCACCTCTTCCATGTCCACCCGTATAGAATGAACCGGGCTCTAGTAGAGTGACCTATGTACGACGTGATTATCAGTATACATGAAGCTGACGATCCCGATGCAATTTTGAGATCACCTTGATGTTCCATGTCGGATCGAGTTCCGCAGCGAGAGCCTCGGTTACTCCCTCGAGGGCTGCGCTCCTATGTCAGCCGTGGTCAATGGCGAGCATGACACCGTTACTTACCGAACTTCGTTCCGGAGTAAAACCCAACACGTGGAAAGCCTGTGATGCCTGCATGCGAGGACATTTGGATCAAGTGTCCGCCTGCTGGCTTGTTGTACTCGCGGAAACCCTCGACTGCCGTCGAGCTAACATTGACAGCACCCCAGAGGTTGAGCTCGAACAGTTCGCGTGACAAATGATCAGGAGTGCCTTCGATCGGTCCAAAGACAATATTCCCGGCGTTGTTGAACACGACGTCTATCCGACCGAAGTGCGCGTGGGCGGCACTGAAGGCCTTCTTAACTTCGTCGCGCTTAGTAACGTCAAGTTTGAGAACGAGCAGCTGTGAGGATGGATATTCGGACGAGAGTTCTGATAGTGCTTCAGGCTTTCTGAGGGTAGCGACAACTTTGTCGCCATGCTTGAGCGCAGTTTCGGTCATGAGTCGTCCAAAGCCGGACGACGAGCCAGTTACTACGCTCCATGAGCACTATGTTAGTGTGCGGATGGGACCACTCACCAAGCCAAATCTTCCCAGCCATATTGAGACTTGCGTTGACTGCCAGTGAGTGCGCCGCGTATGTCTGCGGATGGGCTCGCTCATACCGAACCCTTGGCCGGCTTTATATCTTCCTACGACCACATCTGTAAGCGTACTGCGCTGACAGAGGGGTCGGCCTAGTAGTTCGGAGTAGCAGCATGTGTACACTGTGCATGCCTAAGCAGTCATTCAGACGTGTCATTTTCGTCCATGAGTGTAAACAGATGGACTGGATTGCAAAGGTGGCCGTCGGCGTCGCCGAGTGCTCCCCGGCTCCGTGAAACCCGGACGGCGGATTGATGGCGCACGTGGAGGGACACGATCACGAGATCTGGCATCCTTGAACTCGAACCGCGGCTGGATAAGGTCGCTCCTGGCCTCCACGAACACCCCTTCCTCCTCCCTGCCGCCATCTGTGCGTGCGCTACCTCCTCCTGTCCTGCCTCCGCCACTCTTACTGCTCATATACACAATTTCTTGGATCTCCTCGGCATCACTATATTGAACAACAGCATGACCACAAGTAACGGCGCACATCTCACAACTACGCGCGTCAACCGCCTCTTCAGGCCGCTGCGCGCCAAATGTACTGCTTTAGCAGAGTTCTCTTCCCCAAGGTCTCAGACGAGGCCACTGGTTTCTGTGACATACTCTCGTCACTCACGTCCACTGACGCGAACCGCGTCCGCTGACCACGACGCGCCCCCATTGACTATTCTACAACCGCCCGAGACTCTCGGGTCGCGTATACATTTTGACCGCACGAGTCTTGACAACTTGCAGCTCTCGCGCAAGATTTACGAAGTGCGGGACGCGTTCCGGAGTCTCGTCCAGGCTGTCCTGGGCGCAGACTCGACAAGTCCGCGTGACGACGTGCCCCACATCAGATCTCTAGCAGCAATATGTGCCACAGTCATTGGTCAAAACATACAAAGCGAGATTATAGCGTGTCAAGCTGACCTTGACGATGAAGTGGACAATTTGTCAGCGAACATCTCTACCGACATCCAGGAGAAACTCTATGAGGCTGTTCCTCTTCATTGCCGAAGGTACGCCGTAACACTGCTAACTCGCGTTTCTCAGTATTCAGTCTTTGACGCGACTTGCCAGCCACACTGTTATCTCACACGCTCTCACCCTTGTCCTTGAGACGTGCCCACACTATCCAACACTCCTAACCGCGCTCCTCGAAGTCTGTCTTTCGCACAACCTAACCAGCGAATCACATCTTGTTCTGCACGCACTGTTCCTTGAATCCATTCGCTCCTCCGTAACCAGCAGCTCGACCTGCCCTCTTCTCCACTCCGCTCACAGCAACTACCTCACGACTCTGCGAGCGACATGCTGCTCCAGAGACCATCGCGCGAGCGCGAACTATCATCGGCTCAACACCTCGACGTTCACGGCCTTATTAGTCGCCGCCCTCTCTCAGTCTCAGGTTGGCCGCGTCGACGCGTGGACGTCGAAGCCCGTTGCCCGTCTGGCGAGAGACCTCCGCATGCAGGAATTCCCTGCGCTCCTGCAATTATGCTCGGGAATCACAGACGATATCGTCGAGTCGGACAGGCATCAGACTCGCAGTCGTTCGAAGAGGAAGTCTCACGTTCCTGAACCTGTTGAAGACAAGCTGAGACCGCGGCTAGCCAAATGGGTCAAGTCGGCTCTTGACCATCTCGTTGCCCGAGCGTTGGAAGCGGAAGGTGGCGATCCAGAGGCTTCCCGCATTTATACAGAGGATGTTCAGCATACAATCGAATTCTTGCTCCACGTATCGACCACTGGCCTTCAACTCGCACCGGAACCCGCCTCAGCCAAACGGCTCCGCGCTATGGACGCCCTTGTGTGCGTAGCAACCTACTGCCTCACGAGTTCTATATTCCCCACTCTACCCCCTAACGTGCAAGAAGCTCTAGCAGCCTTCCTCCGCTCTTGTTCACCCAACACGGAGACCTACGGCCTCCTCGTCGGTCTGCTCTTCACCGCGCCGGCGCATCCTGACCCAACCAGCCCTTTCGACTTCCCGCTCGCACTCTCGCGTGCGCTCTCAGAAGACCACACGCCCCAACCTACGCCCCCTCCCACGCCCCGCCTGACCCAGACTGAGGCGATGCAAGCGCTCAGAAGGTACACACGCGCCCTTCGCGCGCAGAGACTGTATCTTCTCGAGGCGAGCCTGTGGGGCAATGCCCTCAGGAAGATCGAAGATGTACTCCTGACCGGAGGCCTAGGCGGCACCAACCCGTTCTTACCGAGGCGTGATGCAGGGGCTGGAGACGACCTGCATGCGCTAAGGGAGGAGCTCGTAGGGAGAGTCGAAGGTGCAGAAGCACGATGCTTCAGTGCGGGCGCCGGAGCGGTAGACGCAAACTTGGCTGTTGGTACCGCACAGACGGGCCCGTCAACATCGCAGCCACTTTCGGGAGAATGGGTCTGGGAGGAGATGGTCGGCTCGTGGATACAGAAGTCCCCCGTCATCGAACGTGCACCCAAGCGGAGGAAGCTCCACCACTTGAAGGCGCTGCCTGCCATCGAACTACACGCACCTCGCAAGCTACGATCCCAGTCAGGCCCGAAGAAGCCTGATCGTAAGCAGCGACGGTCCATGCCGGAGGCCGCGTCATCTTGTTCGCGCACATCGCGATCACGACAGTCTACGCCCACGATGGTCGCGAGCCCGACTCGAGCTCGTGACGATGATGAAGAAACGTTAGCCAGCTCCGAGTTCGAGGACTTCCCTGGGCTCAGTCAGAGCAAGAAGCGCGTGCGGCGGAGTCCTCCAAGCGAATATGAGGAGGCCGGGAAACCCGAGGCAGACCGAGGCAGTGCTAGTCAAGAGGATGTGCGGCTCCCCGAACCGCTCACGGAAGTCATCCAAAAAGAGAAGGGTCGGGGTCGGAAAGCCAGGAGGTCGACCCTCGTATACGAGGCGGTGCAGAACGAGCCACGCTCACATCCTGAACTAACGGCCGAAGCACCTCAAAAGGTTGTACGGTCGCGACCGCTGTCGTGCATGAGTCCGGCACTACGCATACAGCTTCCCCGCGATCATGATATCGACTATGAACTCGAGGACATGTCTCCTCGTGTGTGCACCGCCGATGACCTTTCTTCTGACGACGTCTTGAACTTATTTGCCTACCCTTCCTCTCCCGTGGCGGCACCATGCCGAAGGGGCACTGTGAAGCGCATCTAACCCACCGAGTTTTGCGTGTTTTGTTTGCTTTGTTATCCTACATCCCACTGTCATGTAACTGCTGTGTTATCTTGAACCGATCTGTATTGTCAGTAAACGATGCGAACTCGCCTCTCGTACATGATTCCTAGTCCTTGTGCATGCATGTCTTTATCTCTTTTCATTGTGCCTGTTGTTATCATGCCCGTTGTCTGAATTCGATGGCGTATCGAATTGTAGTAGAAAGTTCAAGTTGTGGGGTCTTCAAGCCAGCACAAGACTGACTTCTAGGACTAACATTAATAGTCTTGTTGAGTCATTGGTGTAAGGGCGAATAAGGCAGGAGGAACATGTGCAAGTATTGAAGAGCGCAGCGAGGATAAGCTACTAAGAGCCCAGACCCATGGGATTCATGCGGGGTAACAGGAAGGATTAGTCACGGTGGACGCGACGATTGATCGCGATCAGCAGCTATCGTGCGCTCGGATGCTCCGCGATGCCCGAGGGCTGCAGCGAACAAGCGTTTGCTCCCGCGAAGATGGATTGTCCGGACGTACGTTAGCGGCGCTTTACGGTGAGAGTGACATTCGACACTACTCGTGTTGAATCATGTTCAACCGTGCTGATTTCTTCTGCCACCTCAGGTACGTGACGAACCTTAGCATGACACTCAGAAGACGCTGGATTTGATGCCAGTGGGCACGATGCTGCTGTACTGTCACTGGTGGCAGCTAGGAATGACGCGTGCGTATTGTGGTCACTAATACAAGTAAATCAGCATACTATCATGTATGAGGCGCTTTCGTGTGTTGTACTTATCGCGGAGCTTCTGCATCTTGATCCGGGGTGTGAGTACTTGAATGTGATGGGAAGTGCACCAGCAATCGCTTAAGTACTACGTCGATTCTGCGCGCGGCGAACCTCCCTCCACACCCCCTCGAGCTCATCAGACGCTCGCGGGATGCACGAGTGGCGCACCGAACCGTGGCGCACGATCTACCTCGCGTACCAAGGCCTGTTCACGGTGTTCGTCCACGCGCCGTGGCTCGCCATCACCAACTTGCCGCGGTCGCGGAGGCCACATCCGAGCTGGTCCCTCTTCAAATCTGTATTCGTGCCTATCCTCAGGCTCTGGTCCGAGTTTGGGCCCATTGCAGAGAAGTAAGTTCACGATCATGTCTCTGCGTTGAACTCGTGCCGTTACCGACCTACTATGTAAATATACTCACACACTGGCGGGTGCAGGACGGGGAACGTGATCAACTGCCCGACACACCGCGCCATCCTCCCAGGTCGCGGCGTTCACGCCCTCTGGCTCAAGCCAAATCCCGCGCTCATCCTCGGCCGCGTCAGGGACTGGGCTGTACAAGCAGGTGTCCAGCCCACGCGGATCCCCGCGTACTGGCAGACCGCCACACCAGACGTCGATCCCCACGCACCACCCATTCCGGGCGAGCGCGTGATCCTGTTTTTCCACGGCGGCGGCTTCATCTCCTTGTCCGCGCACCCAAACTTCCTCATGGGCAAACACTCACGCTTGCACCTCCGACACGTCCCCCACGCTCGACGTGCACTCGCGGTGGAATACCGCCTGACGGACGTATCGCCCAAGCCGATGCATCCCGACGAAGGGCGAAATCCGTTCCCCGCGGCCCTGCTTGATGCAATTGCCGGTCTGGACTACTTGCTGAACGATGTCGGCTTCGCCATGGAGGACATCGTAGTGATCGGAGACAGCGCTGGTGCGAACCTCGCCCTCGCCCTCGCACGGCACCTTGTCGAGAACGTCAAGGAACTGCATGGGCGCCTTCCCGCGAAGTTCCCCAGCCCGACAGTGGTGCCAAGGTATCATCTAGTGCTGCTGAGTGCGTGGGTGGACCTAGGGACGTCGCATGCAGGGCCTGAGAGCTCGTCGGCGAGGCACACGGATTGCTACCTCGTCGACCATTTCCAAGGTCCTCTGTGGGCTGCTTCGGGGGTGTATCCCGGTCCGCTCGGCCTCGAGGCGACGAGCACGAACGAGTATATATCCCCGAGTTCGAAGCATGTAGCCACGAGCTTCAGGGGCTTCCCGAGGACGTTCATCGAAGTGGGAGACATGGACAGGTTCTATGATATGGTGAACACGTTGAAAGAGAGGATGGTGAGAGATCTAGGAGAGGGCGAGGATGGCGTGATGTACTTCGAAGCGAAGGGTGCGGTGCATGACCATCTGTTGTTCCCGTTTGACGACCCGGAGGATAAGGCAGTGTTGGTAGCGATCGGAGAATGGATAGGAGAGGATGATAAATAAGAGGAGATATGTTAACAGATAATTGTCACTCGTGTAGCAATACAGAAGGCGACCTTTGCGGGTAGGCACTCACCACTACAAGATGACCAGTGGACGGCATAGTGAGGGCTTGAGCTTAAGACCCGGGAGCAATCGTAGATTCTCATTCTGTGTATCAGTTGGCGTCGTGCCACAGGAATCGTATATAAGGTTGGCCTAGAGTAGAGTCTTCGTGGATGGCAAGCAGAGTAAACTTGCATAGGCCACGAACGTTATTCAAGAGCACCCCGCATGATACCGACCATAAAAATACTGAAGTGCGACGTGGCTCAACACACAGTAGTAATTACTTACAGGTTGTCGCCACTGGTATTGCTTCGCAGCAACTCGGGAAAGAGCGACGCCTTACCTCTTATAATAGGACACGAATGACCGCCTCACGGTAATTTACCGCGACCTTCTTCGATCCCTCTATATTTACGCTGGTAGGCATCCCGTGCTTGTGATGGAGATGGCGGATGCCATGGATCGTGCCTTGATCACGGAAATTCAGGAAGTGCGTCGCATCTATATCACCCTGGATCTCTTCGGCCGGCTCATAAGAATCAATAAGAACGCAGCATCGGGTACTGCAAGGTCCGGAGGTTGGTTAATCACGAAAGTGGAACCTTCAAGGAGACTGACAGAGGGGAGAACGGAGACGGCAAATGATTATCGCCTCAGGTAGAATTGCAGTCAGCTGCGACGACACTCCACACTTGGCCCCTCCTCACTTGCTAGGCAGCGGCTGAGCAAAGAAGGTTTGGAGAATCACAGTACTGGAGCGTGCAAGTTTGCTAGACTTGCTCCGATCGCGACGTTCTATCATTTGGAGTCTCACAGATATCCACAGAGGTTCTAGCAGAGGATACTTCGGCGTGAGTACTCGTGAGTACTCACTTGTGCCTGGAGTAACGAACAGTGACGTCGCCTAGAGCACTAGTAGATGGAATCCGAACATGGGACCGCTTTGTTATTGCGAGAGGATTGCGCGATTGATGTAGAGTGATCATGCGAGAGTCGTGCAGAGGTTACGCAGAGATGCTGAGAACTAGGCGTAGACTGAGCATCGTTATCGCGAGCGGGTACATACGCACGGGCGAACGTCCACTGTCCCAAAAGGGGCAGATGTTGGATCAGCGTAGAGTCCAGCCAGAATCACAAGCACAGAAAATGATCTGGAGGGTCCAGGTTGAACGGTGTTTCCGCCAAGTCCAACGGGGGCGGGGGACATGGGGCCCCGCTCCGGGACCGTTGACCCGCCTCTAGCCCCCTCAGGTGCATCGGCTATGTCAGTACGCGGTCCCGGGACAACGGATATGCATCATTGTTGTCGATTGAGCGAGCCCGCTCGGCGTCCTGTGCGTTGACGAGGATGAAGTTGACGGTGAGAAGAAGGCTTATGCAATGGCTGAATGGCGAAGTGCAGATCTGGCCTGTTATAGCAGGGCGAGGCATGTGAGAAGGGCTGATCTCAGAGGCGAGGGGTTGGGCTGCGCGGAGGTGTTCCCTCGCCTCCTGCTTTGAACGGCCACCCGCACGTCGCGCCCACCGCCGTCTGTAGCGGGACGGGGACATCTCTGTCGCCTGTCGCGCTTCGGCTCGCTGATTTTCCTCCTCGACGGTCTCCCGCAGCGGGCAGAACCGGGACAGCCTCTCTTCGCCTACGCGTCGCGTGACGCATTTATCGCCTTATTTGGGAAGAGCACACTCATGCTGGATGCAGCGTTCGCTCCGCCGCCCTCTTATAAGACCCCCTCTCCACCCTGTCCAGTCACCAGCGCCCCTCCTGCGATTTCCCACTTGCTTCGGTCCTCCTCCCGCCTCTCTAAAGAACCACCACTTCAATTTGGCACATCTGCAACGGGTGAGTACCGACTCATCTCTTCCCCTGTCGCGCTATGCGATGTACCACACGCCTTGGAGCTCGTGTGCTCCGCGTTCTAGCCTCTGGAATGGCGTCGGACGCGTGGGGATGGACTGGCAGTACGCGCGCACGGTGGTGGGTGCTCGAATCTTCGGGTTTCGAGCCTCGATCGCGTCTGTGGGTGCATTCCGTTATGTAGTGCCTTCCGGCCTGGGCGGTCTGTCGTAGCAGCGCTTGCATCCTCGACGGAACGTCCTACAAGACGCCGGGATGTTGTTTGCAGCGCCAGAGCCCTTTGGCGAGGTTGTAGCACTCGCTCGCCGTCATCGTCGCTTCATCTTCGCATTGGAGGGCAATGCACTCCCTAGCACGAGCTTTGCGATCGCTATAGCAGCTCGAGAGCGTGGCCATCGCACAAGTCCCTGTGTGATGGATCTCCCCACCGAATGGTTGTGCGGCATTCCGCCTCGCCTCGACGTTATCAGACCTCTGAGTCTCGCACTGTCTCGGGGTTTGCCCCTTGCTAATGGTCAGTATATGCGGGCTCCTGGTCTGCGGGTACACCATGGGAATGGTGGTACCCATTACATCCGACTGAGGGGGGCCGGAGCTTAACCTTTACCGACGTTCACGAATCTCGCACGTCGCTACTGGGCATGCGCCTCTCGGGTCTTGCTCAGAACCTCGCACGTTGCCTCCTTCGGCGAGGGTGAACTGACATCCACCGATTGGTTCGGAATGAATGTCGCGGCATCGATCACATGCGATGGGCTGGAACAGCCTGCGGGGCGGATTTGCGTTCGTGTATGCGCGAAGCAATGTTCTGGCAGCTCGTGTGTAGCCCCGAGTTGCGTCGTGGATACCGGAGCAGACTCGGGGTACACGGTGCACCGTATATTGTTCCCCTCGAACGTCCTGTACGAGCAGTCTGGTCTTGTGCATAGCTTTGTCTTCGTTGCTGTTCAGCTTGCCGAAAGATGTCTGAACTTATACTGAGACGACTCGGCCTTATGCAGACTGATTCAGCCATGGCCTACCGCACGCCCTACGTGACCCCGCACATTCTCCACAAGAATTATGCTCAGGCATTCGATGCTGAGCCCTCCAAACGTACGTCCCATAATGTCATTGCACATTGCAAAGCGACTCACAGTCGCTCAGTGGTCGGCCGTGATCTCGAGTACTTCTCCCAGGCCGGCTTCGACATGGACCGGATCTCGATCAAGCGAAATGCTCCCATTGCCCAGCTTTACGAGGACGCCATTCGAAACGAGGGTGCCGTCATCTCTGCGAGCGGTGCGCTGATCAACTTCTCGGGCAAGAAAACCGGCCGTAGCCCGAAGGACAAGCGAATTGTGTACGAGGAAACGAGCAAGGACGATATCTGGTGGGGGAGCGTCAACATCATGATGGATGAGCGTATGTATCTCTGCCCTTCTTGCGATCCCCGGCTAATGTCTACCGTCATTGGACAGACACGTTTGAAATCAACCGTGAGCGTGCCATTGACTATCTCAACACCCGGGACAACGTCTATGTCTTTGACGGTTACGCGGGTGTAAGTGACGACGTCATTGCCAAGTGCGGAACCGTGCAGCTGATCCGCCGTTCTTCCAGTGGGATCCGAAGTACCGCATCAAGGTCCGCGTCATCTGCGCGCGGGCTTACCACGCGCTATTCATGGTATGTCCCTTCTACGCGTTGTACCGCAGTGTCGGACGCTGACGTCACGCGTCACAGAACAACATGCTCATCCGCCCGACGGAGGAGGAGCTCAAGGACTTCGGCGAGCCCGACTTCATCATCTACAATGCTGGCCAGTTCCCCGCAAACCGCTTCACGAAGGGCATGAGCAGCACGACGTCCGTAGAGATTAACTTCAAGCGTATGGAGATGGTTATCCTCGGCACCGAGTATGCGGGTGAGATGAAGAAGGGTGTCTTCTCTGTCATGGTGAGCGTCTTGTTCCCGAATGCAGCCTTGACATATGCTCACGCCATGCACAGCACTATCTCCAACCAGTCAAGTTCGGTCAGCTCTCCCTGCATTCTTCTGCGAATGTCGGAATCGAGGAGAGCGATGTGACGCTCTTCTTCGGTCTCTCTGGCACGGGGAAGACGACGCTCTCTGCTGACCCGCGGCGGAACCTGATCGGTGATGACGAGCACGTCTGGTCGGACGACGGCGTGTTTAACATCGAAGGCGGGTGCTATGCGAAGTGCATCAACCTGTCTGCGGAGAAGGAGCCCGAGATCTTTAGCGCGATCCGCTTCGGGAGCATCCTCGAGAACGTGGTGTATAACCCGATCAGCCGTGTGCCCGACTACGACGACATCAGCATCACTGAGAACACGCGTTGCGCGTACCCGATCGAGTACATCCCCAACGCGCAGATCCCGTGCATGGTCCCTCGCCAACCTAGCAACATCATTATGCTCACCTGCGATGCCTTCGGTGTCCTCCCGCCGGTCAGCAAGCTCAGCCCCGAGCAGGCGAGCTACCACTTCCTTGCTGGCTACACTTCGTGAGTACCTGTACTTACATCTCCGGGAAACGTCGATGCTGACGGTGATAAAGGAAAACCCCAGGTACGGAGGACGGCGTGCTCGAGCCGATCCCGACGTTCTCGACGTGCTACTCCGCGCCGTTCATCGTGCTGCACCCGGGGCGGTACGCGGAGATGCTCGCGGAGCGGATGGCGAAGTTCAACGTTGATTGCTGGCTGATCAACACCGGCTGGACGGGCGGCAAGTACGGGACGGGCAAGCGCTGCCCGCTCAAGTACACGCGCATGATCGTCGACGCGGTCCACTCAGGCGAGCTCAAGAAGGCGGAGTACGAGACGTTCGGCACGTTCGGCCTCCAGATTCCGACCCACATCGAGGGCGTCCCGCGCGAGCTCCTCAACCCCCGCCTTGCGTGGGCGAACAAGGAGGCGTTCGAGAGGGAGGTCCGCAAGCTCGCGGGCATGTTCCAGAAGGCGTTTGCGCTCTACGAACAGGATGTTGAGGAGAAGGTCAGACTTGCGGGCCCGCAGGTTGCGTGAGAGTATGTGAGGGACAATGGTAGCACTTGTGTCTGTACGCTTGGATAGCTCTCGAGTAGAACGTCGTGTATTACGTAGTGTACAGATATACCTGTATTTCTCTATGGCACTCGCCGTAGGCTCCCTATCATTGAGTTTTTGGCGGCTTAATAGTATGCAGGCTCTGCATGCCAGCACCGGAGTGACGCGGTGAATGATCGGCCGTGCATTGTCGCAACCCCCACGGAGCTGAGTCGGAAGAGTGCTTCACGAAAGGCGACAATCCGATAAGTCTTCTGTGCAGCCACCCGCCCCGCCGTTGCTGGCTCCAGGACAGACACCACAGCGGAGTACTATCGATCCTGTGTCCACTCGCCTTCACTATAACAAAATACGCAGTGAGTAAATATGTACTTAGGTAAAACTTCCCGCCCAAAGAAGTAGACCATACTGCGTGTCTTCTCCCGCAGTCATCCCTACTGTAGCCTCCCACGCGCTCATCGATGTATCTCGAACCTCGAAATTGTCTCAGCATTTTCCTAGAGCAGAGTCAGACAGTAGCCATTTATGTAGTTGACTGTCGGGGAATCTTCGCGCAGCCACCGCCGTGCGCGCCTCAGAAGTGATGATACGTATTGCCAGTGTATGAATAAAGCGATCCGGTAAACCGTCTCAAACACCTGAGAAGCTATGATCTGTCTCGACTGGTCTATAGGTACATCGAAACCGAAAATTGACGGAGGATGTTCAACGAAAGCCTTTTGCCAAACGCACTTCCTTGAATAGGGATTACAGACTGACCATGAAGGCAATAGCACTCGAACAGCGTAGTGCATTTATCCATACCCTCCTGCAACAGAACGAACGCAACTTAGCTCTATGGACCGACGGCGCAGTCCAGTTCAAGCTGGACTACGCCGGTGGTGTACATAGACGAGGGCAACGCATGGAGGGCTCAAGTTCGACAGCATAGAGCGCGCAAGTCCTTAGGGGACGCACTGGTGGTCGTATCCAACGTATGTACCCTGGTCTCCAGTGTGAACCGCGGAGTCTCTTCATGCAGGGATAAAGTAAGCACTAGAACATGAAGCAAACACAGAGTCGACCCTTGCAAATCGTTGGGACGAGCTATAGGCAGGACTTCGTGTAGCTTGATTGAGGAGTAGGTATGCCTCAGCATTGTAGAAAGGTTAAGGAACCTACACTAGGTCCGTGCTCGCAGGCTACAGAGTAAGGACTAGAGTTGAGCGCGGACTATGAACCAAAGTAGACTAAAACTCACATCCGGCACTCATGGGGAAGGGGAAGGGGAATAATCTTTCGCAGGACCGACACCAAGATCGCCCAGACTGCACGTAGCCCGAAAGAATGTCCAAAGATGACGATGTGTCCGCCGGTATGGCGGAGCACACATCACGTCTTGTCTTCCGCCTGTCGAACGTCGTCGATGAGTACTCTGACGAGGCGTTCGCCAGGCAAGTTTTCAGAAGCCGCGGGCGCCGCATCGTCATGCCGCTGTTCACGAGTTGACACTGTACGACAATGTCAGGATCGCAATGGGTAAAGACACCAAACGATGGCTCACAGAATAGCCCCAAAATCCTGAACATGTTCGGCCATTGCTCGAGTACCTGACCGCACACTGCACGCGCGTGTAAGCCCGGGTCGTGGCGGACAAGGAGCTCAGCACTAACCTTTCCCTGCGTCGGCCATCACGTCAAAGTCGTCGGCGAGCTCGTCTATCCGTTTGACGAACTGCGCGCTCGCCCGTTCAAGGGCTGCGACCGCCTCGTACTCTTTCTTCTTCTCCAGAAGGCGCGCCTGCGCCGCCGCGTTCAGCGCAGGGTTCTGCAGCGTAGACTGCCGTGCAGATGCAATTGAGGACTGTCGCATGTTGCAAGAGCGTAGAAGTAGAGGGTGGTTGTGGCGGAGGGAGACGCGACTCGCGGGAGAGACGCGCCACGGTCGCGTGGCCGGCGCGGGTAAACACGAGGCGGAGTCTGATCAACCTGTTGCAACCTTGTCACCGTTCTCCAACATCTCACCGCCGCCGTCCGACCCCCCGGCGTCGGGCCCGCGCGTCTGGTCACCACCGAGCACCATGGACACCTCCCCCAACCTGCCGATACCCCGCCTCCGCCTCACGCGGCACTCCCCGCCGAGTCGCGCCGATACCCTCAACACGCCCGTTGCCGGGCCCTCCCACTCACGCCCGTCACCCGAAACGCTGCGCGCGCAACTCTATGACGACGAGGATACGGAGGCCACCCCGCGCATGCCCGCCGCGCGCATCGCGGACTCGCCTGAGGCCCCCGCCGCCCCCGTCCTCCCGCTGGACACACCCGCGGCGCGCCTGCGCATGGTCCTCTCGCGCGTGCCGAACAACAAGTCCCCGCCACGCGCCTCGACATCGCGCCTCCCCGAACCGCGCACGCCCTCCGAACCCGACTCTGACCTCGACCCGCCCTACTCGATCACCGCGACGCCGAGCATCGCGAAGGAGAGCCTCAGGGAGATCTTCTCGCACGCGCTCCGTCGCTCAGAGGCCACGCCGCAAAAGCAGAAGGGTCGCGCCAGGCGGAACAGCGTCGGCCCTGCGAGCGAGGTCGACCCGAGCCCGCGGATCGAGCGCGTCCAGCATGAGAGAGCAGGGAACAAGGGCAAGCGGAAGAGCATGAGCGACGAGGAAGCTGAGCACCTCTCGAGTGAGCACGATGTCGTTGTCGACTGCGTTCAGTAACTGACCTCGTGGCTGAGATCTCTCGAGACGATCTGAGGAATCTTCACGGTCTTCGCACTCGAAGGCTGCACGATGGAACGCCTTGACTGCTGCCTTGAATGGCACGCACTCTAACACGATGCCTCCTACGCCCCCACCAGAACGTGCGTCCCTGTCACTACAGACATTGCAGAATACCTGGACTCCACGAATACGACCATGCACTGCGAGATGGGGTGCGTTTTGGTCTTATGTACGCAGTTCGGACAACCCGGTAGCATGGTTGTCTCCGGACTGCCAACACCTGACAACCTGGCACCCCTAGCCTGGTGTTCTTGGGGTTCGGGTGCTCTGCTTTGGCGGCGGTGTGTCCCTCTTCTTGACCAAGCTCGATATTAATGCAGCCTGTAGGTATGGTAACAGACATGACAATGCCACCCAGCGACGCCTCGACAGACACTGCGACACTGCTTCGCGAGCTAGACAGACCAGGGCATGAGTCGACGCCCCCGCATGCGACGAGCGCGCCTACGCGTACATTACAGATGTCCGAGCAGTTCAACGGCCAGTCCAGTGCGTAAACGCCACCATCTCGAGTCTTGTACAGGGATAACGTCGTCTTCAGATCTGCTGGATGGTGACTCCGAGATGCGCAAGGCCCTCGGAGGCTTGGATAGCTATGAAGGAGACTCGTTGGCGAACGGCCATGCGCGTAAGTGCTTCGTTTTGCAACACTGAAGTATTTGACCAACATCTCCAAAGCTCCGTTCCCTCCCTCGCACTCAAAGTTCACCTCCCCTCCCTCCACTCGCCCGACATCCTGGAGTGCACGGCCCAAGCCAGACTCACCAGGGACCAGTCGACCACCCTCAGCATCGCCCGGTCGCCCACTCTCGTGGAGCGCAAATCAAAAGTCGGATCCCGTTTCGCCTGGCCGGCCGCTCTCGTGGAACTCCCATTCGAAGTCACATTCCGCGCACAACCTCCAGATGCCCTTGGGCAGACGTGGCAGTGAAGAACTGGAGCACTCTAGTGCGCTATTTCCCTTATGCATGCCGCAACTATTAACATTTTGAACAGCATCATCCTTGGGGAGCTCACGAGCAAGCTCCTCGTCCCAATCTGCTGCGGATTGTGAGTACAAATTGCGCCGCGCATGCATGTAGCTGACAGCGCCCAGACAAAGAGCGCCAGGAGGATCTCGAGCGCGACCGCCTGCGAGAACGCGAACGTTTATGGAACCATCCCCTGCCAAAATCTCCAGCCCATGCTCAGCATTTCGGTAGGTCCGCTGCGCTTACTGGTCTATTCTATAGTAACGAGACGATGGTACGAAGCCAATGGGCGCAATAGCCCCGCGCATACGCATACACTCTCGCGGAGAGGCAGCGCGGCATCTCTGACGAGTACAGACGACGGACGGTCAAGCAGGGCCAGCTCGAGTTCGGCCATGTCACAAGCTGAGCGTCCGTCTTCCTCTTTTCTTGTTTGTTGTCGCAGGCTCACACAGGTGTACACAGAGCGCGAACGGGTCAAGGAGCTGGAGCTCGAACGCCAACAAGAACGCGAGCACGGGTGGAACAAATCGAGGAACGCGTCCTCCAAGACCCTCAACCGCTCGGCGTCTAGCCTCAGCCTCCACCCGCACGAGCGCACCCGGACGCTGTCGAGTGTGATGCAACATACCCCACCGAGGCCGGACTCGGCGCAGAGCTTTCTGTCACCCCACTCGCACACGCCTGGGCAGCCGCGACGCAGTCTATCGCGCCAGTCCTCCACGAGCTCCCTGCGCAGTTCGGCGTCAGGCCACAGCCGTGCCGGCTCTCCCACAGGGTCAGTGTCGGTCGAGCCGGAAGAAGAGAAGGAGGTCGAACACGAGAGGGAGCGCAACTGGAACTCGCCCCGGCCGAAGTGGTCGGAGCAGCCGCATCACCATGGCAGATCGCCGAGCCCCATGCCCGCGTCGACGCCGCCGGCTAGCGCGAAGGCGGTGGGCCCAAGGGAGCGCAAAGACAGCACCGCGTCCCTCGCGCAGGTGTCAGGAAGGCAGAGGACGCAGAGCTTGCGGAGCAGCCCGGTACCCGCGGCGAGCGCACACGCGAGGACGAGGACGCAGAGCTCGATACCCGCCGACTTGAAGGGGAAGGCCCCGCTGAAACCATGGTCGCCCGCGCACTCCCTGAACGTGCCAGACAAGTCTCCCGAGCAGCCGTCCCGCTCGCCGTCCCCTGTGCACCCCGCGCGGGCGGACGGCGAGTCGAGGTCGCACACGCCGGGCCACCGCTCGCGCTTCGGGTGGACGTTCCCCGTGAATCGCACGCAGCTCCCGCCACTCGAGTTGGACACTGAGCCGGACTCGCCGGAGAAGCTGCGCACGGCGGCGAAGTCGCGGCTGTCGCTGAAGAGCCCGGCGGCGGGCAGCCACCTACCGCGTCCCGCGAGTGCGCTGGGCGATGCCCCGGCGTCGAAGCGGGGGCACCGGCGGAGCGTCACCGAGCTGAGCAAGCCCACCGGGCCGGTGCCGCCCGCGTCGGACGGCGACGAGCGGGGGGATGAGGAGGACGGGATGCACATCGAGGTCGAGAGCGGGTCGGACACTGAGCCGGACGAGGACGCGCAGACGGAGTCGCCGTTCCCGAGCTTCCATGCCGAGTCCCAGATGGACGCTGTCTTCGGTGCGTCGGGCGGGGAAGCGCGCGATCGGACGGCTGCTTATGACTCTGTTGACGTGTTTGTAGCTAGCGACGAAGAGAGCCCTCCGGCCACGAGCACACCGACCGCCCGCCCGGTCCCCCTCCCGCTCTCCGCACCCTCCTCTCCCTCTCCCTCTGCTCACCATCGGCACAACGACACCAACGCCAACGATGGCGGTGCCCCCAGCAGAGTGATGCGCCCCGAGTCACCTCCCGCAACGCCCGCGCACACGACGCCAGCATCTGTCTTCACACTGCAGACACCGCCGCGGCGCTCCCCTGGGAACGGCAGTTCGACGATGAGCTCGGCCAAGCTCGAGTTCAAGACGCCGTCGCCGCCAAGGGGCATGCCCGACCTGCCAGACCCGCCGTCCTTTGCGACGGACGAGGGTGAGGGCGAAGGCGAAGGCGAGGACGACCACACGCCCGTCACGACGAGTGCCCCCGGGAACCTAACCATGATGAAGACCCCGCGTCCGCCGGGCGCGTGGGCCGCCACCCCCGACGTCCGCCACACCGACGCGGACGCGACCGCGACGCATGGCGCGGAGGGCTCGAGCGCGTCCAGCGTCCTAGTCAATACGCCCGACGGCCCCGCGAAGGTGGACGTCGTCGCGACGCCGGGCCCCGGCGCGCCCCACGCGAACGCGACGGCGACGTGGCCGCGCACGCCCGCGCCGCCGGGCGCGTGGCTGCAGACCCCCGGCGGCGGGCCCGCGTCCGTGCGCCGGCGGAGCATCCTCAAGGTGCGCTTCGACGTCGAGAGCGAGACGACCGCGTCGGACGTCGGCGAGCGCGAGCCGTCTGCGGAGAGCAGGCGGCGCGCGCTGCCCGCGGAGTGGAACCCGGACTCGTCCGCGGAGGGCGCGCTCGCCATGCCGCCCGTCGCCGTCCCGAGCGGGAGCGCGGACGGGAAGGAGGCGCCAGAGACGCCGCCGCCACGGCGGGAGTCGGCGGTGTCGAGGCCGTTCCGCTCGCCGGGGAGCGTTAGTGTGAGGATCGTGGACGCGTTTGGGAGGGAGATTAAGCCTGAGCAGGAGGAGCAGACCCCGCGCGCGCCGAAGGAAGCTCGGCAGGAAGTCCCCGCGCGACCGAAGACTCCTGAGCGGAAGGCGCAACAGTCCAAGACGGGACCGACGGCACCACCCACACCGCGCAGCCGGAGTACAGTGAGGATCGTTGATGCCATGGGCCGCGAAGTCGCGGAGCCCGGGCCGGTAGCCTCTGGCTCGCATGATGGTCGACGTGAACCGGAGGGCGGGCCGGCCGACGCGTCGTTGCGGTCGATCTCGGTCGTGGAGGACGAGGGGTCGTCCATGTTCTCGGTGGACATGCCGACGCCGACGAACCACAACGAGGCGCTGGCACTCATGCGGGAGAAGGTGCAGGACATGAAGAAGGAGGCACAGCAAGCGGAGAAGTGTGTCCCTCGCTCTCACATTATCCTCGCGCGTCGACTAACGAGTGTAGGGACAGGTCGTGCCGGGAGCTCGCGGTGGACGACGGGCGCGCGCGCACGCTGGAGGACGCGTCGAGCCGGGCGCGGAGTGCGCGGCGGTCGATATCGCAGGAGCTGCAGCGGGTGGAGGGCGCGGGCGCGGGCGCGGAGAAATCGCGGGCGAGTCGATATGGGCCGCTCCGGGAGAGTATGCGGCGGAGCACGAGTCGGTTCCTGGTGCGTCCTGCTGGGTGCTCGTGTTCGTGCGTGGCGGTGCTAACGCGAGGGCCCTGCCGTCAGCCGTCCGCGATGTCGGAGGCAAGGGTGAAGCTGCCCTGGAGCCGGGGTGCCTGGCTATTCTGGGTGTTGGTGCTTATCCAGCTGGGGTTGTGCGTGATCATGTACCGGTGCGTCTGGGGTGCCCCTCTGTCAGGGCCGGCGGAGAGATGCTGACATGTCGTGGGCAGCTTATCTAACATGCGTGCGCGCCGACTGTTCTTGACGACGTACTACGACCCGTTCTACTCGGAGCTGTACCTGTCCGCGCGCACGGCGCCGTCCGCGTCGAACCCGTCCGCGATACCGCCGTACCCGAGCTGGTACGAGATTCCGGCGATGGTGGTGCGCGGGGGGTGGGAGGCGGCGCTGCAGGACGTGTGGGGCGGTGTGCGGTGTGCGGTGTGGCTGGGGAGATGTGGGCAGGCCGCACGCGAGGTGTGGAACAATGCCGGACCAGGCCTCGGACAGGCGCGCTGGCCGCCGGTATGATGATGATATGAATCGCCGGGTGTGGCTGTCGGCGCGTGCGTGCGTGCGTGCGACGAGGCCCGGCCCCAGTCGTGAACAACTCCGCCCCGAGGATGTGCTTGGCCTTTGCGGGGGTGCACTTGGCGAGATGGCATCGCTACGCTGCGTTGATCAAGTTGAGCCACCCGGTTATTCCCTTTTTTGGTTCATGCGTAGCTTACATACGGACGTTGGATTATGGTAGAAGTAGAGATGATATCCCTGTTGTACGCGCTGCTACTCAACTCAATTGGATCTCGCGATGCAATCGCGCCAGGCACACCCGGCGGACCGCGTGCGTTCGACTGGCGCTGGATCGGGGAAAGATCCACTCGCGACGAGGACCGACGACGAGACAGTGCCGAACCCCATGTCAGACGTGCGCGTGGAAGAGGCTCGGAAGCCGTCCTGGCCGACGACACCCACGTGTTCTGGAACGCGGTTCGTGCAATTACCACTGCCATATGGGGCAGCCCCCCGCGGCTCCTCGACGTGCTCCCTCGAGTCCTGACACAGGGCCGCTTTAGATTCCATACAGCTTAGCAGAAGCACGAGGGAGGAGCGTCCGCGCGCTGAGAACCATCAACGCGGTCAGACGCCGGCATGGACCCATGTGGGTGGGCACCACCGCCGTTCTGCCATCGCAATGCGCGCGCGAAGCGAACCCTGTGCTCGCCGCCGGTCGTGTGCCCCATGCTGTGCGACGCAGCGTCGAGCCGGGCACGCTCGGCGTGCGCCACCGCTTCTTCGCGTGGTCGCGGAGTCGAGTCGAGGCTGGTCGAAGCCCCGGCGACGAGCGCAACGCAAGCATCGAAGGAACGCAAGATGGCGTTGACGTAACAACTGATGGAGAACCGTCCCCGTTCTTCTGGCATTCGAGCCACATGCACCAGCCCTCCGTCCCCGTCAGTCATCCTCGCATCGACACCTCTTATCGGGCGCTGGCCGTCCGACGTCCCCATAAGTACCTCCCCCGCCCGACTCGCCGAGAACCCCCATTCCATCCCCCCGACGACGCAGCCATGCGCGTAGAACTGGACGGCAACCCGCCCATCTACTCTCTCGACACCGTCGAGGTCATCGGAGGCGATGGCCCGCACCACCGCCACGCCTACCCCACCCCGGACACGCCCGCCGTCGAGCGGTTCCAGGACGGCAGCGTGCCCACAGTCTACCCCCCCGACTCGGACCACTCGAGCGACCTCGAGAAGAGCAACGGCAACTGGAAGGAGCACCCCAACGCCGACGTCGAGGAGGTCCTCTACGATGACAACGCCGACGGCAGGGAAAAGGTCCTCGAGACCGCGGAGGACTTTGCCCAGCGCCTCATCAGTCTCGACGACGACCCCACCATGCCCATACACACCTTCCGCATGTGGTTCACCGGCCTTGGGCTCGCGGTGTTTGCCTCCGTGCTCGGCATGCTCTTCGTAAGTCCGTCCACATTGACGCCATGACCGCTGACGTCCCCACCCCCACCCCCCCAGCAATTCCGCCCGCAGGTGCTCACCGTCTCGCCGCTGTTCCTGCAGCTCATCGCCTACATGATCGGGCGCGTGTTCGAGTTCACCATCCCCGGACCGGGCAGCAAGTACCACACCGGCAGCGCCTTCTGGAACTGGCTCAACCCCGGACCATTCAGTGCGTCCACGCCCGCCGCTCGCCGCCGCCGGATCTAACCATGGCCGCCCCCCACAGATCTGAAGGAACACGTCGCGGTGCAGATCATGTCGAACACGGCATCCGTCGCGGCCACCGCCTGCTTCGTGTTCGCGTCCGACGACCTCTTCTACAACATCACGATCAACCCCGGCAACGCCATCTTCACCCTCCTCGCGAGCCAGCTCATCGGCTACGGCTTCGCGGGCATGTTCCGCTCCTTCCTCGTCTACCCGACCGTCATGCTCTACCCCCAGAACCTCATCTACGTCAACCTCTTCGACGTCCTCCACCGCAGCAAGGGCGAGATGCTCCAGGGCAAGCGCCTCCGCTTCTTCTGGTACGTCACCGCCGCCGTCTTCGTCTACGAGTGGTTCCCCGAGGTGCGCGCGCCCGTTCCCGTTCCTGTCCCGTCTCGATCGCACCGCTGATCTCACGTCCCGCGTCCTCGCGTCCCCATCCCGTCCTCCCAGTACATCGCGCCGCTGCTCGGCTCGTTCAACATCGTGTGCCTCGCCGCGCGCAACAGCGACTGGGTGTCGTACATCTTCGGCGGCGCCGAGGCGAACGAGGGCATGGGCCTCCTCGGCTTCGGCGTCGACTGGGCCAACATCACCAGCCGCCCGTTCTACTACCCCCTCTCCACCCAGATCTCAAACTACGTCGGCTGGGCGATCAACTATGCCCTCCTCCCCGCCATCTTCGCGGCGAACGTCTGGAAGAGCAAGAACTTTCCGTTCATCTCGCAGAACCTGTTCTGTGAGTGCTGCGTTGCGGCGTGGTTCCTACGTCGAATTTGACTGATGCGCGCGTTTCAGTTGAGAATGGGACGATCTATAACCAGAATTTGATCTTGAACGCGTACGTTGTTAGTTCCCGACATTTACGGTGGTGGACGTGACTGAGCATCGACAACCGCTAGCGACCTCTCCCTCAACAAGACCGCCCTCGAGATCTACGGCCAGCCGTGGCAGAGTGGATCGACAGTCGTATGTGCCGCTCCGTTTTGTGGATGTCGTGCGCTCTGCTGATCACTGCGGATGACGACGTGCCCCACCAACCACCCACATCCTCAAACTGCGCCGCATTGAATGGCTGCGCGATCCGCCGCCAGATCTACAACCTCGGCATCAACCTGTCCATCGGCGCGACGATCGTGCACATCGCGCTGTGGCACGGACGGGACATCTACGATGCGTTCGTGGCTCAGTAGTGCGTATCCCCCTCGCGCCGCGCGCTCCGTCCTTGGACAGCCGTGCTGATCTGGGCGCTGTGCAGCATCAAGCGGGAGCCCATCGACGACGTACACTACAAGATGATGGGAGTATACAAGGAGGTCCCGACGTGGTGGTATGCCGCGATCACCCTCGGCGCCTTCGTCACCGCGAGTGCGTAGTATTCTTTTCATTCCATTCATTTCCAACGCCTGACGCTCGCTCCTGCTTGTGGCAGTGGTGTGCTGCTACACGGAAAAGTCCGGCCTGCCCTGGTGGGCTCTCATCGTCGCGCTCGTGTTCGCGATCCTCATCCTGCCGTTCTACGGCGCGATGTACGCCATCTCTGCGGTGCAGCTCGTCGTCACGAACCTCTTCCAGATCCTGGGTGCTGCACTGGTCCCGGGCTCGTCCCAGGCCAACATGGTGCGTTTTGTCGGTTAATGGAACGAGTCGGTGCTCGACGGACTGACTTGTGCTTCGATTGTGAATATATAGTACTTTGAGCTGTACTCGAGTCAGGCGGTCTTGCAGGCGAGCTCGATGCTGAGCGACTTGAAGCTCGGGCAGTACACGAAACGTAGGTCTTCGTCCTGGAGGTTGCTGGTTGCATTGCTCACGACGTTCATCCCGCAGTTCCTCCACGATCAACATTCTCGGTGCAGATGGCCGGCACGGTCGTTGGTGCACTGTTGAACTGTGCGTTCTTCGCATCACGGTTCGCTGGAACTGTCACGATACTGATCTCGTCTCTCCCATGCACAGACGTCATCATGCAGCAGGTCATCAGCAACCAACGAGAGATTCTTGTGCGTGCGCTTCTCGGGCGTTGACGAACACATGCTGATGGCCGCATCTGCAGCTCAGCAACGAGGGCACTCGCGTCTGGAGTGGTCAGCAGGTACAGTCCTATAACGCGAACGGTACGCCCCGTCTGTGCCTTTCCTACTACGTCTCTGGTCTGATCCTCCCATCGCGTCGACAGCCGTCCTCTGGGGCGCCCTCGGCAAGGAAATTTACGGACCCAAGGGACCGTATTTCATCGTCCCTCTCGGGCTCGTCATCGGGCTGGCTCTCCCGGTCATCCCATGGCTGCTCTACAAGAAGTACCGCTGGTCGTGGCTCCCGCTCGTCAACACCGCCGTGCTCGCGTACAACATCGGCGACCTCGCGGGTGGCACGAACGGGTACATCAACACATGGATGGCCATCGGCCTCACGTCGCACTTCTACATCCGGCGTTACCGTGCTGGCTGGTTCCGGAAGTATAACGTGCGTTGGAATGGTGTGCTTCGGAGATCCGCTGGTACTGACGGATTGTTGTGTTTCCTTCTGTGCAGTACCTGCTTGGTGCGGCCGTGGATGGCGGATCGCAAATCTTCGTCTTCATTTTTTCGGTACGTCATTCTGCGAACATTGCTTCCTTGTGTGTGTGCTCACGGAACTCCCTCTACAGTTCGCGCTGGGAGGTGCCGGCGGTTCTGGCGTTCTATTCCCTTTTTGGGCCCTAAACCCTGACGGCAACGCAGATTACTGCAAAGTGACGGGCCAGGAAGCGTCATAACGGCGTCTCATCCCTCACGGACATGACGGACCATCGATGTCTAGAGTACATCATCACGTTGTAACACGAACTGCATGGATGCTCGTTGACGATGGCGTGGCTTGTCGCCGCTCTTGGCGGGCCAGCGATGTTCCCTGTATCGTAGTGTAATATACTTGTACTGTGCTCTGAGGTGTAATACAGGTGCTTTCTTGCGTCGTTGCTAACCTGGTGGCAAGAACTTGGACACATGGCTGTCTGTGAAGTCTACCTGTGTATCGTCACGGTACTGGCATATTCCGCTTTTGAAGCAGTCATTCTGTGACAAGAGAGCGCACGTAAGACGGGCTATGTAATAGCCCTGAACCACATCGATCAACATCGTCTACACAAGTCTTACCCTGAGACGAGGCGCGTACCTTGAGTTCCTCAAAGACCTTCCACATCACCAACATCGATATCCACATGTTCCGAATTGAGAAACACCACGAAGTACCGAGCACTGAGCACCTGGTTTTCCAAGAGCGGTGGTAACTAGCTGTCGTTAGATCTACTGTACACCTGTTGTCAATCCACTATCCTCTATCTGCATGTATGTTATGTGTGAGCCAATGCATGAGTGCTGAGCGCGAGCGTCGAGACCATAATCGTGTCAATCTAAACGAGATTCCAGTCCATGAACCCAACGTGACCGAACCGTACCATACACACACCTGCACCATCCCTCGCTATGCGTCGTTGTCACTCGCCGCGCTGTCGCTCTCGTCCTGGCCCCACACTGCAAACGCCCTCCGCACGTGCGTCTCTCGCGGCTCGCGCCGCGCATCCCTCGACCGGCTGCGCGACATCGCCCGCCGCATCCTCGCCTCGTCGAAGCCCCGCGGCGTCTTCTGCGCCTCGAGCTCCGGGTCCCGAGTCCGCGGCGTCCGGCTGCGCGACGTGCCCGACCGCCTCGTCTGGCTCCGCCCGCCTTCGTCCCGCAGGTCGCGCCGGAACGGCGGTGCCGGGGCGGCGGCGTGGCGCGGGTCGAGCGACGCGAGCGAGCCGCTCGACGAGTCGTTCGACTGCGCAAACTGAACGTGGCGCGGCGACACGCGCGGTGGGTGCGGGTGCGGGCCCGTGAACCGGTCAGGAGTCTCGATGCCGGACTCGACGCCCGACTTTGCGTGCGGGATCTGGAGGAAGGGGTTGTTGGCCGTGAGCAGGCGCGCAACGTCCTCAGCTCGCGCCTGCACGTCTGAGGTGGCCTTCTCTCCGCCGTTGGCGGACTCGATGACCTTCTCCTTGCCGATCCGCGCTTCTTCGGGCTGCAGTAGGTTCTCCTCGAGCTTGGCGGCCACGCGGGGCGGGGACGACTCTGTCGAGGATAGGTCGTCGATGTCAAACTTCTCGTCTTCCTCCTCCTCTTCTTCTTCGTCCTCGTCTTCGTCCGCTTCTTCACCGTTGGCGTGATCGCCGTTAACGGACCCGCCATTCTCGGACGCCTCTGACAGGCGCCGCTTCTTGTCTTTCTTCTGCGCGGGACCCTCCTCGACGACGACGAACGACTTCTGGCGCTCGCGCTCGTTCCACTTGAGCGTGCGCGAGATCGAGTTGAACCAGTCTGTCGACTGGGTGTCCGCACAAACGGTCGGGAATGGATACTTGGATGCAGTCACCTTGATGTGGTCACCCTCTGAATGCCATTACTCATGAGGATCGAACGATGAAAGGCATAAGTGATAACAACGCACGCTTGAGCTCAACACGTCCACGGCCGTCGAATGAGGCCCACGCTGTGCTTCGTGAATTGAACGGCACGCATATACGAAGTTCCATGCTATCTGGGAGAAGCATGGGCCGGAAGGACAACGTATGTGGACATATAGGTGTGATCAATATGGCCGGAATTTCGGGATGCACTAGCGACCCTCCTGCGGATAACTGTGGGAGGGTTGATGAACGAATGCCGGAATGCTCTAATCGGGGAAGTACATACCGAGTAAGCTGTCGAGCCAGTAGGCGTCGAGATGGTCAACCCATCCGCTTGAACAGTGGTCAGATGGTGCTCGTCACCTAGACCATTCATCAGCCCCGCGCTCCCAAAACACGCAGTGACCAGAAACGCTCACCAAACAGCTCAAGCAAACTAACATACGGGCTCGGCCCCCGATCGACGACCAAGTCATTTAGCACCTCAAAACTCTCCACCGGCCTCGTCGTGAAACACATGATCTCCTTATCCTTCTTGCTCGCGCCCGGGCCCGCCGCAGTGTCATGCGCAGGCGCACAGCCGCTCTCGAGCGCCTCCCACCCGCCCTTCTCGAGGTTCTTCATGAGGATCTCGCCCGTGTCGCCCTTCTTGACCGCACGCCGGCTCGTGCGCTCGTCCTCGGGCTTCACCGCGCGGTAGACCGTGCACGTGAACCGCATGCGGAGATTCACGCGGATCCCGTTGTCGAGCGTGCTGTCCATCACCGCCGCGTAGTCCGCAAAGTCAAAGTTCGTCAGGAAGCCGAGCGACCCCAGCGCGAAGGGCAGCACCGGCGGCACGATCCGCTGGAAGAGCCACGACGTGAAGAGCACGGTGCCGTCGCCCCCGAGCTGCGGTGCGACGGGGCGAGTGAGCGCGCGCACGCCAACGACGACGCGAGGGGAGAGAGACGACCCACCGTGACGACGAAATCGAACAGGTGCGGGCTCCGGCTGCACATCTCCGCGGTCCAGTACCGCAGCTGGCCCTCGCCGAGCGGGTGCTGCTGCCCGTTTTCTTGGTTCGCCGCGCCCGAGCCCGCGGACGCGTTGCTCGAGTTTGACTCGCGCCGCCGCGGGAACGGCGCGAACAGCTCTGGGAAGTCGCGCTGCATGCCCGCCGCGTCGAAGCGGCGCGACGTCTTCAGCTGCGCGTCGACGTACACGACCATGCCCCGCCCGGTGTGCGTGGGCTTGCGCATCAGGTACAGCGCGAGCTCGCGAGTGAGGTTGATGAGCCGGTTGTCCCGCGCCTTTGTGACAATGAGCACGGTGTGGATGTGTGAGTGCACCCGCGTGCGGCCTGTATTTCGAGGTGGTCAGTTACTGCGAGAACCCACCCAACGGAGAAGGCGCGGAAACGTTCGCGGGGAGCTGCCACGGGCCTGCGAAGCCTAACTGACTTCCGCTTCCATGCTTCGTCTCTTCAGGCCTACTAATGTCTGGCCCTCCACCAAGACGCCCACGCCATGTTTAGAATTTATGCGATGAGAAGCGCAAGCAAGATCCATCCGAGTGCAGAGGTCTCTCGCGCTCGCAAAGCAGAGCCAGACTGCGATGCGTAGCATACACGATACACAACGTACCGCATTACGCGTCCCAAGGGCATCCATCACGATCGTGGCGAGCGCAGAGTGATTACTAGCTCGAGCTCGCCGATAACCCAGTCCGCGGTGGAGGCGATCTTCCAGATCGCACGCATACAGCCTCTACGAGCGCAAACGAGCTGCTGCCCCGGCCATGAACTGCGCCTCCGAAACCGAACCATGCTCGGTCGGACACGGCGCCGACCGCGCAGCACGCGGGGAGAAGAAGGGCGGGACTCACCGAGCTGCTTGCTCATCTCGCGCACGCCGACGGCGGTCTCCGCGAGCTGGCGGGTGAGGCTGCCCGCATCGTAGTCGTCGTCGGCGGCGTCGAACTCGGAGCTGCTGCGCGCCGAGTACGGGTCAGAGTCGCTGGGGCAGTTGCGGGCGTGCTCCATGCGCGCGTCATGAATGGCCTTGCACTTTTTCGCGTGGAGGAAGTCCTGGATGGATACGCCCTGGAGCTGCGAGTGGACGAAGTAGGGCGAGGTCGCGGTGCGGGGGGAGAGGGAGAGCGAGGGCGAGGGCGAGGGCGAGGGAGGGGGAGAGGGAGAGGGATGATGGTGCAGGGCAGAGGGAGGTGCATGGGTGTGGTGTGGGCGCCCGGGAAGGGCGAGGGAGGGACTCGCAGCGAGTCCGGCAGGGTGTGTCAGCGATGCGCCTGGGCCTGTTCCCAGGGCATCAGATTCAGAGGCAGAGGCAGAGACAGCAGTCTGAGTGGCAGTGGCCGTGACATTGGCCGTGGCGGAGGAGGAGTGGGAGCCGTTCGCGCACGGGCGGGGCGAGGGGTGGGTCCGCTTGAGGTCGGGGGACTGCTGCTGGTCGAGGACGATGTTGTTCGCCCAGTCGGGGGCGGCGTGCTGGATGCGGAGGTGGCTGGGCCGGCTCGTGCGGCGGCGGAGGGACGGGGGCAGGGCGTCGACGCCGGGCGTCGAGGGCGGGGTCGAGAACACGTCGGTGTCGGGCGAGTGCATGCTCTGCATCGTCGCCGGCGCGCTGACGCTGATGCTGCGAGCCTCGACGCGTGGAACCAGCGGAGCGGAGGACGAGGCGAGACGCGAGAGTGGGGTGAGCACACTCGGAGGCCTGGGCGAGGCCAATATGAGGTTCGCCAGCCGGCAGCGCAGTCGTCCAGGAAACAGTCTGTCCCCGCCGCGTACAATCAACTCAGGATCGCCGGGCGTCGTTGGCAACAACTTCCCCTTCCCCATCCATGCCGTTCATCCTGCACGTGCTCGCTCTCCACCCCGGTCCCCCTCGTCCCTTTCTTGCTCACCACCACCACTCTCGCTCGCAGCCCTCTCTCGAACGGCCGCCCTCTGCTCGGTCCCTCTGCCATGGAAACTGCTCCGTAGCTACGTCGACTTGTGTTTACGTCCCGGCAGTTCGCAACAGCCTTGCGGCGACACTCTGATTGGCCCCCCTGTCATTGCCACCCATTGGACAGTTCTCATCCACAGCGCACTCAATCCACCGGCCGAAAGGCAATCACCGTCTCCGAAGCACGCTCTGCATGCCCTGGAGCTCATCGGAACATCTGACTGTGCCTGCTCATGATCGCGACATGAACACCTCGACAAGGCACGGCCTTGCTCGCTGCTTCCAGAGAGCGCTCAGCATCCTGTATCATGGCTCTAGTCTCGTAACAAAACCCTCCGCGCGGCGCTAGCGAGGGGTCTGTGTCGAACCTAATGGTGGCTCTGCAAACGACATGTCTACTTCTGTATTGAACCCTAGAGGCACTGCACGCGCCGTTCATCTATCCGTTCAAGATAGGTTCATGATGAACGTCCTCCCGGAACAACAATGCCCTGTCCTCATTCCCGCCACCGTGTCTCCTCTCCGTCGAACCGATGCTTAGTTACTCGCTGGGATTCGTAATCAAAGGGCCGAGGGATCACCTCTGCATCATGCGTTCAGGTAAGCCCACGATGGACGCCCCCGCTGGAATCTTCTCGTCCTCGCTCCCGCAACTGTCCAACATCCGAAGCAGCTCACGCTTGACAGCGACCCCACTAAAAGTAAGGCGTCTCTCGCTGCACGAACCTCTTCAGCTGCCTATAGTCCGCCCTGTCCTTCGCGACCGCCCACAACCACGCATCCACCTCCGGCGGGGTGATGCCCGCCATCCACCCGCCGAGCCCTCCCCGCGCACCCACGTCCAGGCCCCTCGCGACGCGCACGATCCGCTCGCACGCGTCGATCGCCGCGGCGCGCAGGACGTACGCCTGCTCCGCCGTCAGCACCGGGCCCTCCGCGGGCACCTCCGTCGGCCGCCCCTTCTTCACACCCGCCGGTGCCTCCGCGAGCAGCGCCGCCAGTGTCTCTGCGCCCCCGGCGCCGGGGAAGACGTCGGCGAGCCCGAGGGAAGGTGTGGACGTCGAGAGGTCGAGCACGCCGAGGTGGACGAGCAGTGAGGGGATGACGTTGTCCGCGAAGAGGGGGAGGTTGTCTGTCCCGGGCGGGACGGGGATCGTGGACGAGGAGGGCTCTGCACCTCCGAATCGGCGGGCGATGGAGTGTATGGTTAGGAGCGCTTTTTTGAAACAGTACACGGCTGTGTAGCCTGTGTGAGCACGTAGTCATCAATGGAATTGGGTCGGACGCACGATGTCCCTGGACCAGCGCCATATCGCGAAAGGCGGGGATCCCGCGCACGAGCTGCGCGGATTGTCAGTGCGTCAGCGCGGAGAGACGAGCACGCCCACCCGCTCGAGCACAACGTCGCACGCCCGCTCCGGGTCCTTCGCCTTCCTCCCCTCCCACAGCGCCTCGAGCACGAACGCGCCGAGGTCGGGATAACCCCCCTGGACGAGGACGTCGCCGGTCTCGTTCATGACGCCCGTCACCATGCTCACGAGCTCCCACACCGGGCCGCCCAGCTCGCCCACCGTGAGCGCGTCGATGCTCTCATGCGGCCGCTCGACGTGGATCGCGCTTGCGACGCCCATGAGCTCCGCGATGGTCTGCGCGTCCACGGCGCGCATCCCCTGCGCGGTGAGGTGGTCCGCGCCCTCGGAGGAGATGTAGAGCCCGAAGACGAGCGCGCGGGCGGTGTCGAACGCGCCGCGGTGGGCGGCGGCGTGGAGGGGCGCGCGGTAGGCGGAGCCGAAGTTGAGGAGGGAGAGGAGGGCGAGGAGGTTGAGCTCGGAGGCGGGCGAGGGGAAGGCGAGGGGGAGGGCGTAGCCGTGGGCGGTGCGCAGGCGGGGGAAGGTCGTCGTGAAGGCGGGCGAGAGGAGGAGGCGTTCGATGGCGGCGTCTGTGATCTGCGGAGAAGAGGGTTAGTGCGGATGGGCTGGGGAGGAGGAGACGCGAGAGTGGCTGACGGTGATGTTCGCCCATTCTCGTACGGCCTTGGAGGACTCGCGGACGGCGTGGATGTACTCTCCCGACGGGGGAAACTCTGGCAGATGCTCAGCCATGGCAGTGCTGCGAGTGCGAGTGAGAGTGAGTAGGCGCTCAGCGTGCGTGGACGCGTCGTATGTACATCGCACAAGCGCCCGTGCGCCACCGAGTTTCTCTTCGGGTCTGCGTACGTTAAAGCACACACCGCCTCCAAATGGATCAACCGTGTCTGCACTAGGGACGTCGTCCAGTGGGAACCATGCCGGGGTTGGTGGGAAGACGCGCCCGTCAAGTGACCCTCGCTCCGTCACAAGACATAGCCAAATCACTCTGCTTCCAGAAGCAATCCCGCCACGCACTCCTTCGAACCGCTTACAGGCGAGTATATATGTATATCATCTGCTCCATGGCACAATCACCCACTATGGCTCTCAGCGACCCTCTGGTAGCACGCAGCATCACCGCCCTCGACAGTGCACTCGTCCTGGGCACCCTACTCCTCACCGTCCTGCTCTACACCTTTGCCCGCGAGCGAAACACCTCGTATCCCCCAGGACCGCCCGGCATCCCCCTCCTCGGCAACCTCCTCCAGGTGGACGTCCTCCGCCCGCATCTCCAGGTACGCACTGCACATCTCGACGTGCGTTCCCGAGCTGACTCTGCTTCCCACAGTTCCTCGAATGGGCGCGCCAGTACGGGCCCATCTTCCGCGTCCGCATGGGCCCCACCCACCTCGTCGTCCTCAACACCGCACACGCCGCCGACGAGCTCCTCGTCAACCGCGGCGCCATCTACTCCGGCCGCGCTGCCCCCCACGTCGCCATGGGCATCGTCAGCGACGGCCAGCGCATGGTCTTCCTCGGCTACACCCACGCCTGGCGGGCACGTCTTTTCCCTCCTTCCACGGTCACAGAATGCCACGTTCATGACTGGACTCGGTGCAGGTCGTAAGGCGAGCGCTGCAGGGCACCCTCGGCCCAGCGCCCTCCCGCCAGCTCCGCAAGATGCAAGAGTTCGAGTCGCGCGTGCTCATGCACGACCTGCTCCTCCACGGCGACCGCAGCGTCGTCGAAACGCACGTTCAGGGCCCGAATGGCGAAATCCCCGAGGAGCACTGGTTCGGCATCGTCAGGCGATACGTGCGTGCATACATAGACGACGTCCCTGAAGAAAGGCTCACTCTCGGCACAGACGACGGGCGTGGTTCTGAATATGGCGTATGGGCGCCGAGTCAACAAGCTCTTCGGCCATCCCTACCTGTGAGTCGATCGTGTCGTCGAGAACGGCGGCTTCTGACGGGACTCAGCCACCGCATCTACGACGTGATGGGCAACTTCACCAAGGTCTCTCAGCCCGGCAACTACATGTGAGATGAACCGCGCATCGTCGCGGGCAGGCATGTCTGACAGCGTCATCCAGGGCGGACGGATTCTCGTTCTTGCGCTGGCTCCCTGATCGCCTCGCGCCCTGGAGGGTCGAAGCGCGCAAGATGCATCTCTGGTAGGTCTCCGTTCGCCCAACCATTCTCGCAGCCACATTATCCTCCCCCCCAGGGAGATGGACCTCTGGGGCCGCCTCCTCGACGAGTGCCGCGCGACCTTCAAGTCCGGGATCGCCCTCGCCGGCTTCGTCCCGTCCTACCTCCGCGCCCGCGCCGACGCCGGCTTCGAAGACCTCCCCGGGCGGGGCGTCGTCGTCGTCTCCTCATCCGCGCCCGCCGACACCTCCACCGCCGGCTGGATGCGCGACAAGCTCCTCGCCTACACCGCCGGTTCGATGCTCGAGGCCGGCTCCGACACCACCGCGGCGACGATCGAGACGTTCGTCCTCTTCATGCTGCACAACCCCGCCGTGCTCGCGCGCGCGCGCGCGGAGCTCGACGCTGCCGTGCCCGTCGCCCAGGGGAGGATGCCGAACTGGGAGGACGAGGAGAGCCTGCCCTTGGTCGTCGCGTGCATCAAGGAGACCCTCCGGCGCCGCCCGCCGACGATCATGGGTGCGTCCGCTCCCCCCCTGTATGTGCACCGTCCGTCAGCGCACTCACCCCGCGCGCACCTGCCGCCCGACCACCAGGCGTGCCCCACTGCGCGGACGCGGACGACGTCTACGAGGGGCACTTCATCCCCAAGGGCTCCACCGTCATCGGCAACATCTGGGCGATCCACATGGACCCCGCGCGCTACCCGGACCCGCTCGCCTTCCGCCCCGAGCGGTGGTACACGCCCGGAAAGCCTACCCGCTGGGCGAGCGGGCCCACCTCGCAGGACCGCGACCAGTACGTGTCCCACCACCTCATCTACGCCCTTGCGTCGCGCTCACCCGACGCGCATACGCCCCCGCCAGCTACGCGTTCGGCTGGGGCAGGCGCTTCTGCCAGGGGAGCTACATGGCGGAAGCCTCGCTCTTCGTCGTCCTCACGCGCGTCCTATGGGGGCTCGACTTTGCCTGCCCGCCGGACCGCCTCCCGGACCCCGACGACGAGACGCGGACGTGGAGCGAGGGCTTCATCGCGGTGCCGAAGATATTCCCCGTCGCGTTCCGCCCTCGGTCCGACGCGCATGCGGAGGTCGTCCGGCGCGCGTACGAAGATGTACAGAGAGAGTGGCAGGTGCTTGGGTTGGCGGTGGACGAGCGGTAGGGAGTGGGTGAAGGGATGAATACGAAGCCTCAGTGAGGGGACTTGTCTGTATATATACGCACGGGGAATTGGCACGATGGAAGCGTGTGGAGGGAGCGCGGACGTGCCTGCCAAATGCGATACGATCAATACGTGCACGCTTGAGCGCAGACACCTGTGATCATTATTGCTTGGACAAAGAATCAGTGCAGCGGACCTTATGGCTGCTCGGTCGTCATAGTGTATCCGTTCAAGAACTGTTGAAATTGCACATCAGTGTCGTGTGAGTCTGACAGTCGAAGCAAGTGTATACAGCCGTGCGTAGCAGACAGCCGCTGAACATCCTCAGCCAAGTCAATCCTCACTTTTCAAACGGAAGGTTGACTTGGCTGCGTTGACGAGAAGATACCAACACCACGGCGATGGCGCCAACACCGTGCACGCCAAATTCTCCTGCGTAGTTATGTCTTCAGTGTCGATACCGCAAGCCCGGCGTTGCTTATGGCTAGATTTTGGGTGCACCGTGCGGGCCGAAATATTCGCACTCCACAAGCGAAGAGATACCCTGCTCATTTCTCAGCGGCAGGTCCAACATTCACCGTTCGTGGTCGAAACGATTGAGTGGCCCCGTGAGTTGTGTCTCTTTCCGGCCGCCAGTCCGCCAGTGAGAAAACCACTCGCCACTCGCCATGCAGCAGAACCAAAACCAGGTACGAACCTTACGGCAGAACCGTCGAATGAGGCAGACCAGCAACACGAGGACGCAGCGAGGCATCGAGCACGACCACGCAGAAGATCAGGAAGGACGGCCGCCAGCAGCGCCTCGTCGAGCACAATGCCCCGCCCCACGCGCCCGCCAGCGCCTCCCGCACCATACTCGGCGGACAATGGCCGGCGCTTAGCAAATAGGATCGCAACGCGATCACGTGTGTGACGCGTGTGTTCAGAATGGAAGCTCGCCCCGTCGCACGGACGGCTCTTCTGCACCGCCGAGCACCCAGAAGACCACGAGGGGCCAGGGATCAGGTACCGCAAGCAATGGATTCGCGTCCAGGTGGGATAGTATGTACAGGGATGCGACGTGTGCGAGAGCAGTGCGACGGTAGATCTATTGGTACAAATAACGGCGATTATACGGAAGTCAGCACGATAGACGGAACCAGAACATGCATAAGGAGGTGGTACAACCGGAGAGCAGCAAAACAGAGCATTCGGGAGTGCGATAGGAACACGAAACCAAGTCAGGCTCAGCCAGACCGTTTTCGAGAAGTGTGGCGGAAGTTGGAAGCAGAGAAGCCGGATCCGGAGGTTAGAAGGTTTAAAATGCGATGGAAGATGAGATGCGAGCAGGGTCATATGCAGATACCAATAACTGAACAATGGCCATGACACCGGAGAAGCAAACGACGCCGGAGATGCTTGGGGAAAACAATTGGCGCCCAACAGCGGCACCCAAACACAGAAGCCAAACACCAAACAAAAGAGAGAAGGGGTCACAAAGCGCAGCAAGCGCCGTAGCGCGAGGGGGAGATAGTGTAAGGGGGATGAGAAAGAGTTCGCCTGGAAGAAATATACGCAGAAATATCAGGAAGCAAGATGCAGGAGAGGTGAGGATATGCGCTCGCGCGCGGATGCTGAATGTCAAGTTGATCTACGAGTAACACTAATGAGTGTCCGTAGAAAAGGTGTAGGCAGCGTAGAAATGACCCACAATTATAGCCCAAGCACGCGACGGAGTACCGTTCATTCCGTCCAGTCGTTCGTCTTTCGTAAGATCTCGTAAACCTCATGCCCGGGGCGACGCCTTCCAGCTCCCAGCGACGCGTCGTTTGTCAAAGTTTGCTGCACCCGAAGGCGGCGTGTACTGATTAGTCAACGGTGCAGATACTAACGAAGACGGTGGTTGGGCTTGAATGGCGGGAACCCCATTCGACGCGGCGATCAGCTCTGCGAAATTAGGTGGCGTAGCAGTGGACGATGTTGACGAGTCACCATCCTGACTGCTGCCCTCGGCCTCGGCCAGCTGATTGAAGTTGAAGAACTGCTGGAGCAGATCGTTTTGCGTGACACTTCGCGGGTGCTCCTGCATCATATTCGCGTCGAACATGGGGTCCATGTCCATGCCGTCTCCACTTCCTCCTGCCTGCCCGTCATTCTCGCTCTGCATTGAGCCAAAAAGTGACCCGCCGGGCATTGTCGACCAATCCAGCCCATTGAGCAGCTCCGCAAACACGGAGACCTCTTCCGGCTGCGCGGTACGCAGGGGCCCCGACATGACGCCGACCTCGACGTTCATACCCGGCGGCGGGAACACGTTGAACTCTGCCGTCGGGATCGACGCGAGCTCGTACACGCCCGGCGCGTTGGTCACGTTTGCGTTCGCGCCCACAAAGTCATCGCCGCCAAGTGCTGCTTGGGGCTGGAGCCAGTCGAGCTCCGCGAGATCCGAGAGCGGCATCTCGAAGTGCAGCATGTCCTGCAGCGCGCATATCAATCAGAGGGCCACAATATAAAGCTCGTACAGAGCCACGCGTACCGTGTCCATTGGCATCAGCTCCAACTGGTTTGAGTTCATGAAGCCGAAGTCGAGTTCCATATTAGACGGGCCGGCTTCGTTCGATATGTCCATTGCAACGTCTTCGCCTTCCAGCTGCGCCGGGGCAGCACCACGGTCCTCTGAGGATACCACGATGCTCGGGGCGTTCACATGTGCAGATGTAGACGCGGAAGACGCGTCCACCATCGGGAGCTCGGTGGTCTGGGAGATTGACGCCGAGGGCGGGGAGATGCTCTCGGGCGTGAGCGGCGCAGGCGGCAGCTGGACTTTCTGTGGTACCGGAGGTGGAGGCATTCTCGGGTCGTACCCAGGTTGCTGTCTAGCTGTCGGTGGCCTGCTCGGTACTGACGGCACGATGACGCCAGACCGTGGGGGTGGCAACATCAACAACCCCTTGGAGTCCTGGGGGTCGTCATCTAGGTCGCCCGCGATAGACAACGGGCTAGGCGTGCACATTGGTGATGACGCGGCGGAGAGAGGAGGGGAGGGTCCCGCGGGGCAGTAGGGATAGTTAGGGTGGACATACGGCATCGGCTGTGGTTGAGGTAGGCCGAGCTGATGCTGCTGTATGTAGGGCACATGCCGCGCCTTCGCTTTCTTCAATTCTTCTTTCACCCTCGCCTTCTCCGCCTTCTCCTCCTCCCGTCTCTTCGCCTTGTCCTCCTTCTTGACGGGTTGGAACTTGTATCCAGGATAGGCGGCAGCATGCTCTTGTTTCTTGATGTCAGCTATTCTTTCGTACTCGTGCCTCACTTCCGGGTCCTCGGCCTTCCATAGGTCTGCTATCTCCTTCGAAATGTCGGCTTGTAAGCGTTTGGGGGCGCTCGGATCGCGCCGAGCAGTGAGCTCGCGCAGTTTGTCGCTACGGTAAAGGATCCACGCATTAGGTGGACGGGGGGGTTGGGGGCAAATCGGGCCAGGTCGCGCTTTCCCGTTTGTGCGTGACGGGCCAGCCATGATCGTCTGGAGTGGCTGTAGAAAGGGTTATGTGGGTGTGTACGTCGTATCTTGAGACCGGTTTCAGGGTCGGGCGCGAGATTGTGATAGAACGCGGCCGGATGGAGGGCGGGATGGATGGGGGAGAAGGTGAGCAGGAGTCGGGGGGACGAGGGACTGTTGAAATGCATGGCCTGTTTGCGTTCTGTCTTGCTTTGTGGGTCCGCATACCTGAATTGGACGCCACAACCGCGACTGAGTCGAGGACACGCGCGCTTGCTTTGACCCCCATCAGGCGCCCGTCCCACGAGCAAACCACGCGGCCCACGCGTTTTGCCTCCGTGCCGTCCTCTGCCGTCCCCTCCGCGGTGTCCCTGACTATTTACGACCAGCTCTTGCATTACGAGTCTGCTACGAGCGACAGTTCTTACTTCAGTAAGAGACGAGTCAAACGAGCAGATAATCACCGCCTTTCGCTGCATGGTCCAGGATGGGTAACCTCAGTGGCGGATTTGACCGCGTGTGGACTCAGCTTGCCCGCAGCTTGAGTGTGGCGATTTAGCCGCATGTCCCCTCAGTGGCCAAAGCGTCATATACAAGGCTAGAGCGGTCGAGTAGTGCAGGTAGAGTGCAGGCGCAGTGGATAAGCTACCTCATTAGTGTAAGGGGTTTCACAGACTTTCTCAAGCCATCTGTCTTACAAGACATCTCAATCGACTCATGGAAGATACTGACGAACCAGCTTAGCAGCCGGTAACATGCTACGACGAGATCCATACGTCCTGCTGACATACTCCGCAACAAATGAGTAACAGCGGACAAAACGGTTTTCGGAAAGCTGCTTCAATTACTTCACCGCCCCCTCATATGAGTGGTGAGATGCTGTGCGGCGCTTGATACCATTCGAACTGCAATCCAAGTCCGACTCCAGAGTGGGTGAGCCGTCGAACACTACCACTTACCACATAAACACAGCAGAAGCCACTCCGACGAAGCACATACAACCCATACCATGAAATGGGTACTTAGCCTTGTGTCGTCGGTGCGTTTCCGATCAGTCTGCGAATCCTCGATGTTCTGCTTATTGACCCGTGGAGAGAATACTAATGCTATACTGTAGTGACCGATGAGTACATAACGCGCCTGATAGTATCATACACTCACACAGGTATCTGCTACACCAAGCGATGAGGAGGAGGGTAATCACTGCAAGCTAGCCTTGCTTCAACCGTTGTAGGACGCGCTCGTGCATCGTCCTTGCTACGAATCGAACAGCGGCCGAGTCGCAAATGATCCCAATGTTGATCGACGTAATATGGGCAATGCAGCCTCTAGACACGGCATCTTTAACGACCTCCGTGACGATCCGCCGGAAGTCGGGGATGGCCTGCAGGAGAAGATGGCTGTCCAACGACCCACCCGGCATAACTGACGAAGTGCTCGATGGTTTTCGCGCATGACCCTGGCTAGCAGGCTGCCTCGCTCGTGAGGACGACTCCTCCCCGGGAAAGAGAAAATGGGAGGCGTCAAGGATAACGACACGCGCGCCCGTCATTATCCTAAAGTCGAGTGCATGTCTATGGACAGACTATCATCAGTTGAATGCAGCGGCGCGAGGGCGCAATGCATACCTGAAGTCACCATAGAGAATCCGGAACCACCCTGCCGCCTTCGGAAATACGTCGACATTTTCCGGGGCTCGAGTGACCATTTGCCGAATATCCTCCAACTCCACCACGACCGAGAGGGAGTCCCGAAGCAGCCGGACCAATCTCTGCAGTGAAGGTACTAGACGCCCATGCCTGAGCACGTTCCGCAAGAATGGCTCGAGGTCTTCGTGCGGATTGCACCGGTCGTCCATGTCCATGTCCATGTTCCCTCCCCTGTCGCCAGTGCGAGAAAAGAGTAGATCATATGATCCACCCGTCGGAGAGAGCTGGTCTGTACATGTGATGGAGACGGTATAGTCGCCTGCATATGCAAACTCGACAGTCTGCAGATCGAAGGAGAGCAGGCGGACATCCGCCCAGTGCTTCGCGGTAGCCATCTGTGCAACTGCATAGCAATTGAGACAACGCCATCGCATAAACACGCCATGAGAAACCTTACCTTCGCGGGCGATCACGACGATCTTGGAAACACGTGCCCATTCCTCGAGGAACTCGTCGACACATTTGTCGACGTCTTCCGACAGGAATGATACAATCGCCTCTGTTGTGTCGTATATAATTCTCTTCGAGGGTCGAATAACGTTGCTGCCTGCGCGCTTGCCGACAGGTTGCTGGACGTACTTCAGCTTCACGCATGTCACAACCTGATCGAGTTCTACAGTCAGGGCCACCTCAAATCAGCACATACCGAGACGACGATCGTACCTGTGCTTGTTTCTCGTCATTCCACCAATTCAGCGGTATGACTCGGATGTTGGGCATGGCTGCCTCAGCAGCGGGCGCTCCCGATAGAATGTCCGATGACTGTACGCAAAGCAGGGGAACGGATCGTGATAGGGTTGACTGGAGATGTGCAAGTTCCGGAGTCTGCGCAACATTGGTGCATGCAACAGTCGTGTATGGGATGTTGCGTGTCTTGAACTGTTGCTCAATCTTGTAGAACGCGACTCGCGCGCTGTCAATAGGGGTTATCAGCGAGCGTCTAGAGCGTGGCTTGAAATATGATCCTTACCAGCAGTATGCGTATACCTCCCTGAGCACTTGGGTCTCCAGGGTATATCTGCGGAAGTGTCAGGATTGCGCCACAACCTAGAGAGATCTCCATACCGAGGGGTGAGGTAGCCCATTGCAGGTGGCTCTGGGATACCATCAATCGAGTCGCGTTTTCGTTTTTGACCGACAGCTGGATCGCTACCATGAAGTCGATGTGATATCACGATCTCCTCTCCATGTATTCGCTTCACGTCGAGCCATCCGATATCCTTCATGAGTAGATCATGGCATGGGGTATTCGGGAGAGCCTCGACAGAAATCAGGGCAAAACGCCAATCGTCGTCGGTCACGACTAGCACAAGGAAGTGATCAGGGAACTTTGCTAGCTCGATATACAGCATGCCCCGCGCAATTGGGCCGAGTTTCTGGATCTCTGTATACTGTGAGCATTACGGGCGCCGATATGAACCGACTCCTAACCTTGTGGGGAGAAGTTACGAATACGATAGCTCTGAAGGCCGAGATAATTTGCCTTCTGTTCTGCGAGGTCGAGGATTGTCTGATGATAGTACATTAAGAAGTTAGAACCCAAAGATTGCCTGTTATATATGCAAGTGCTCACACCAAGTTTCAGCCTTGAAAATGCTTCATACAGGATCGTTGGATTGTCGTTCAACCGATCTGTGATCACCGTGAACCGACGACCTCTGTTTGCGGCAGCAAGGTCGCCCGTATCCCTAAGGTTTAGCCGACCCGTCCGAGTATCGATCGTCATCACAACGACTTCATCCGCACACAGATGTGCCCGCAGAGTTTGAACGCCATCTGCCCTACTATGAACATCGCCTATCGACAGTATTTATAAGAACTGACCTTCTGCAGCCAACGTAACCTCGCCAGGCGGACCAAACATGCTACGCGTGGACTGATCATGTTGTAGTCGATGTTGCACGACACGGAGAATTGCTCCGACATGTATTGATGCGACTTTGCATAGAAGTGCCTCGACATCAAGATTGTCGGAATCCTGCGGACGACTCCGTAAACTCGCGTCGTCGTACATCTGGAAGCGAATTAACGTACAATCGATAGTTCGCTCTTTGCCAGGTGGCACTCTTCCGGAGGGACGATGATGCCTAATGCGCTCCTCTCGGGCTCCCACTTGACCTGCAATTCGTGCGGCTCGACCTCGTCTGACGGTCGGCCGCCACGCAATTTCGCCTTCTCCTGTAACTCTGCCAGTACACGAGCTTTCGGTGGCCGATTGGCTTTATTTGTTGGCGTTGTTTGGGCTCGTGCAATCGATATAGTCAGTTTTCCACCAAGCAAAGGAAGGTTTATCCGCTTCAGCGCTGGGTCCTTTGGTATTTGTCGACTGGATACGAGCTCTCGATTGAGCGCATATAGTTGCAAAATCCATGAAAACGTACACCCAGTAAGTCAATGTCAGCGTCTTCCGGTCCTTGGACATCTGGACCTTCAAGTACTCCCCCCAGCCCAATACGCGCAACCTTCCTGCCTGATCACATGTCAGACGGATCCATTTGTACTGCTCGGCGGACTGGACTCACTTGATAGCAGAGGATCTCAAGCATATATGACATAGACATCATCTCTACGATGCATGAGCATAAGCCACGAAGGCTGACATGGGGCCACGTACGCAAGAAGTTAAAGATACGGACAAGCGGCGCATCTACAACACCTTCGGGCAACTGGGGACGTGGTGGTGCACCGGCTTCAGGTGGCTGGGCCTGATCTGCAGGTAACGGAAGGTAAAATGCCAAGCGTGCGTCCGCCTCATCCGTTATATGTTGTTTGAGCCATCCTAGAGGTTTGCGCGGAAATTCTGTGGCTCACGTCAGGCAGGGCATATGTCGAAGAACGCAATGAAAGTACCTTGCACGCACGTTGGATCGCCACCGACATTGAGCAAGAACTCGACGTTCACAAAGAACCAACCGGCCTCCTTCTCTGCACCCCGCACGCAAAGAGAAACCTCGAATAGCCTTGGAACGGTGAAGTAGACCCGACCGTCGGCTGGAACACACCATGGATTAGTAGCCGTAGCCACCACAAAAGTATGCCAATACCAATTCGATATCTGGACATCTCAATCGGGATGACCTCGGACATCTTCAAGCGAAAGCGAATCACGTCCTCGACATCAGTGAGGGTCTTCGTCACCTCTTCGTCGGTCATAGGTATAGGGGGCACGATGAGCTTCTGTACTCGAGGTGATGAGCAATTGCAACGAAGTCACATTGACAAACACAATTTGACCTGAATAGCAGATGGAAGCCGTCGATATGACCCAGTGGTCAGGACGTCGAGAGAGGTCAACAGGTCGTGATTGCGCAGTCTGGAACGGGAATATTGAGGCCCTCCGGCATAGCATAGCGCTCTCACATACGCACCGCGCCGGATCCAAGCTCTCCTTAGCATACTTAAGACCATGAATGGCCTCCTCGAATTGGCGGTTTTGGTCCATCAAAAAAGCGGTTATATTCTGGGGAGGTGGCATCAGATTCGCGGTAGACTTGGTGGGCATCGCCACACATAAGTACCATGGCTTTCTGAACGACCCCGGCGTCCCGCGACCACTTAACAATTGCATACAGCTTAACGACTTGTTTCTTCGTCTTGACGACCCAGTCGGCAAGAGTTCGTTTGCGGGCCGCGTCAGACATGTTTGGCAGACTGAACATACTTCGATGATCCAATACAGATACGGACCTTCATACGACTCACGTTTCTGCCAACTCGGATAGCTCTGCGTAGATGGCTTGCACTACTCTGGAGACAAGTTCTCCGAGTGGGACCTGCCCGTCATATACAACAGGGAGCTCCCGCTCGAGCTCCTCCACCGGCGGCTCATAGAAGCCATTTGTAAGTGTAGATCCATTCGAAGACGTGTGACCGTTTATTTGGGTTTCCATGTTCGAGGTGCACGGAATGTGTCTGTCTTTCGATGTGGACTCGTGCCTGTGCCCCGCGGAGCCAAGAAAGGACACGCTGGCGCGCCTTAATCGCGTGTTACGGTCTCAGAGCTTGCGATGGAAGCAGTCAGACTGGAGTCCGCGGGGCCGAGCAACGGAGAGGATGAGGGAGGTGGTTGAAGTCGGAAGACAAGAGCGTCCACTGGTGCCACTAAGAGCACGACGTCAAGTTACATACACACGATCTATTGTTCCCGATCAGGGTTATTACTCGGTTATATATGTAACACTTATTTCAGGCCTATAGAGCAGGTTATATTGCTAGCTATCCACATTAGGCATATTGTACACAGTTGTGGATCTCGATGATGACCGACCTTCATAACCACCATCTCCAGATCGCTGCCCAGGACGGTAATCGGACGCGCACTACTGACTATTGGCCCAGGGAAGGTAGTAACTAGATTATTCATATTCATATGTAAGGGCAGACACGGTCGTATTACTTGACTTAACAGGAATTGCAACACGCTCATAGGAGTGGAGATGTGAGTGCCGTCGCCGTTCCACGACCAGCGGGGTTGACTGACGGTGGCAAGTTGCCCAGCGGTACGTACTACGTGGTACTATCTCCACATCCGACTACAAGACTTGGCAGTGGTCATTTCCCTTGCCCTAACTCTTCGTGCGAGATCTCGTCTCAGTGAAGTTGTTCAGCAATTCGCCCTCGCCGGCAGTGCACCAGGCAGACGTGGATCGATAGCACGCTTAGAGACAAGGCTCCGCGGGTCATCCTGGTCACCGCAAATGCTAACTGGGCCATAGGGTGGGTTCACGTTGAACACATCATCTTCCTCAAGGTCGCATTTCGCTCTGAATGTGGACCTGGTGCCATTGGCAGGTCCTCTTATCCATCTAGAAGCATATTTGGCTGACTATTTGGTGAGCTAAGAAATGACACTACAATGCCATCTATTGCACACGGGGGCCTGTGCATGCTGGGTTTGTGAAACAGTGCCTCCGCGCTCTCTCATAACGTAGTGCACACATTGCTCGCCGCCCTGTACCGCAATTGCTGAGTTGTGCTTGTCAACACCAATATTGGGCCACCGTCGCCTGCTCCTTCTCGCCCATTCCGTGAACTGGCAACCGCAGCTACCTCGACCGCCCGAGCCACCCTTTGCTCATACATCTCGTCCCGACGGGGTGGCCATGCTGTGCTATTCCTCTTCATTCCAGATTGCCTAAGACACCTTGCATTGCATTGATACCTTACCCGGGCTCTGTTGCTGATGACGTCGCCAGACTCTTCGAGGGGTCTGACGTCCTGACGCGCATGAAGCGGCGCATGCTGCAAGAGTCCATTCTCCAATCCGTGCATCTCTGGTCAGTTTACCTCCTGACCAGCGCATATCATTCCCGAACGAACTCGGGACAGATGGAATGAACTCCAAGTTGTGCGGCAGAAGATGTCTTTAGGCCAGATGCGGTATATCGGCGTACGCGATACCGTTGTAACCGCTTGGGTCTGACACGCCCACAGTACTCCGATTGAACGATCGATTGAAATAATACTGTTCAGATGACACCGATCCCCAGAGTCGACCATTTTACCCACCATCGAATTATATGTACTTACTACTGAGTCGTTATGTAAAACCCGGTGTTGATAGAGACAGTCTATGATGAGCAGGTGCTACGTTTTGGAAGCACCCGTATGCTTCTTTTGCTCCTTAAGCGCAGCGATTCTCTGCCAGTTCAAGCGTCAGTACCTCTACGTGTCGACCGGTAGGTCGAAGTCCGAGACCGACCTGCTTTCTCTCTTCCTTCCGCCTCGCCATCTCCGCCGCCTTCTCTTCTTTCGTCATGGATATCGCACTGTGACTGTGCACCTTCTCTGGCGCAGGACTCACTGTTCTCTCTGAGGGCGTTGGCGAGCGCGCGTTCGAAGAAACAGTCGACACTCGGCTTGCGAGTGGCGGGGATCGCGTTGTTGCCGCCGTAGATATCTTTGCCGCCACGAAAGTGGGTTTCGGTTGATGGATAGGTATCATTGGTTGGTTGTGGGAAGGCGATGTAGATCCCCAGTCATCTATGGGCGGGAATGTACCCGGTGGCGCGCGGTTGTCGAAGCCAAGATTCACTACCCGTGCCGGCACGGGTGCACTCTCAAATGCGCCTACGAATCGCAATGAGTACAAAACTGCATGGGTCGAACTGCAGGTAAAATACGCACTCCAATCATCTTGATCTGCATTGACATCTATCAGGTCATCGTTCCCCCATGGATTCACGTTCGAAGCCCCGGCGTCCTCACTCTCGGCCTCTGCAGCAGCTTCCATCGCCCAGTCGGACATGCTCGAACTCGTGGGTACCTTACTCGCTCCAAGATGCATGGTCTTTGCCTTCACAGTAGACGCGTCAACAACACGAGCCGGGCCGGCAATGCTAGCTGGACGTGGGACGACGGGCGAAGAGAGCGTTTGGCCGAGAGGCGCTGCTGACCGCCCGAGTCCGCCAAGGGTGCTCACCGAACCGCTCAAGCCATTCGTAGAATGGGACGACGACAAAACAGGAGGAGGCGCCGATGTAGGCCGAGACGGAGCAGTGCCGTCGAGAACGCTCGAGAGGTCCCCTGCGGCGAGCTACGAACGCTTCGTCAGTGTTTCTCACTGGTTCACATCCGAGGAAGCGAACCTTCTTCCCAAGAGACGAGATCGCCCAACCCGCAAGCGCACCCGCCGCCCCAGCCGCGCTGTTCACGAGGCCGTTCGAGCCGGGTGACGTCGGCGGGAGGTTGAAGCCTGGGATCGCCTCGTTCTCCGCAATGACCGTCTCTGGCATCGTCGCGGCATGCTCCTCGAGCCTCTTCACGAAGAGCTCGATCGCCTTGAACGCCTGGTCCCGCACCAACTTCTCCTTATCGATCATTGCAAACGCCATGTTCGGGATCACCTTCGTTGCAAGCTCATCAATCTCGAAGCATTCGGCAGTCGCCATGAATGCCATCACCCCCGCCACCCGGCAGTGCACAAACGGGTCCTTGAGCGCGCGCGCGAAGGCGGGCACGAGCACCTTGCGCTTCGTGTTGTACCCGAGCGTGGGGCCCAGACGGCCGATGAGGATGCAGGTGTTTGTTCGGATGGATGCCTCCGGGTCGCCCTGCATCTTGGCGAGGTATCGAAGAAGGTCATTATTGAGAACGCGGTCGGTGAACTTATCTGAGAGAAGAATGATGGACTTGACGGTCGCCTCGCGGATGATGGCAACTGTGTCCGAGAAGCCTGTTTGCTGGGAAGGATGTGTACAATAAGTAGATGCGTGGTACGCTAACAGGTAATATTAACATACTAGATGAGGCCAGATCTTGTCGACGACTGTCCTCTTGTCGAGCTTGTCAGCGTAGTCCGGAAGATGCTCGAGCAGTGCAAGACGCGTCCCACGATCTGGACTGGCAAACAATTTAACCAGATGGACGAGAATTACGGAAGAGTAGTCCTGTGGTGCCACAGACTTCCCCATCTGCAGAACAAGAGGCAGGATGGCTGGTGCCGATGCACCACCAAACTGCAGAGCGGACACGAGCGAAGGCAGCACTTTGTACGACACGAATTCTGACGGGAACGATGACGACGATTCTTTCAGTGACCTACAGAGAGCCCGCTCTAGTCAGCGAAGGGAAGCGAAGGGAGATACTGCGTACTTGAGTAGTGACGCCTTCTCGGCTTCACTCCCCAGGCTGAAGTTGTCCAAGCCCCCGCATACCTTCACGAGGCGATTGTTCGCGAAGAAACCGGAGCTTTCGCCGGTGACTTCTGCCATTCCAAGCTCAAGGAAGTTCTTGGGGGTAAGACGCGCCTTGGGGTTCGGATTGAGTAGCCGCTTGAAGCAGCCAAACAATGACTGGGGTATGCCTCCACGCGAGGCAGCAGTGGGCGGAGGATGTGGAGGTTGCGCGGTCGCAGGCGGTGGTTGTGTCGGGTTGAAGGTAGAATGTATGAGAAGACCCAGTGCATAGGCGTCTGCGGCTGCCGGACTGTGTCTGCAGAGCGGTGTTACATGCTGCTGACAGAAGGAAACCAATATTTACTCTTTCAATGAGGACCAACCACCCTTCTTCACTTCGGGGGGTGCACATGCATTCGCGTCGGGCATCAGGCCGCCCATGGTCTACAGACGGAGAAGGGAATATATTCATTTCGGTACGGCAAGGCTTCAGCTGCGTACTACGCACATAGAGGACTGCGGCATCATCCTTGGGACTACTCAACAGTTCGAAGCCTCCCAACTTCCACTCCCCGGATGCAGATATGAAAATAGAATCGATGCGTATGTTCCCATGCGTGGACGTCGCCGAGTCGTTCACAAACGCAAGCGCCACCTGGTGACTGTTGGCTATGCCTATGCATGACGCAGAACTCGCACCAGGAGACGCACCGATACACGATGGAGACCCCACAGAAGCCAGTCTTCGCGTTCTTGTGCTGCTTTTGAGGAGTATTCAGAGATGGCAGGTGCGAGAGGTCGAACGCGTTCGGTCATAATGTGGATAGTAGTGTCCGTCTCCACCACATCCATGAACCTGAGGACATCTGGATGGCGAATGGTGCGTAGCTTCCGTAGGGCATTCCTGGCAAGTGGGAACACGTTCCGTTTTCCCGGTTGATTCGCGTCAAATTCAAATATGGACACCGGTGAGCCGTCGTCCTGAATCCCAGTAAGTCAGGACTGGCATAGTCAGCAGAATGCGTACCCGCTTAGTCCCCTCATAGAGCGTCCAGATCGAGCGACCGTCGTACACGTTAATCCTCGTGCTTGTCGTGAACGAGAGTGTGAGACCAGACTTCTGTACTAGCGACGAGACGGCGGCGGATCCGAGATTCCTGAGGTAATCCATCGTTCACAAAGCAATAAGCCAGCGTATCGCTGCGGAGAGGGCTCTTTGCGGGACACGAAGTTGAGAAAGTAGACAAGTATGCCTCAGAGCAAGCTTATGATACCGGGTCGAGCGTCGTCACCGCACAATTGCGAGTTGCCACAATAATCTGGACACGTCGAATCGTGGTGTCGTGACCGAAGGCGGAGACTTCCGCAACAGTGCCGCGCCTCTACTGTACTATATAACACTGCTCTCAATGAGTTACGGCTCGCTTGGTCTCCTTGGCGATTGTCCAGCTACTGTCGCTTACTTACGCACTATGAGTGTCATCCCGCTCATCTCCCAGCTGAAGTTACTGTGGCCAGCTCTAACTGACGACACGGCTGGAACGGGAAAGAAAAGATTAGCATTCCTCGATGAATGGGAGAAGCATTCAAAACGACAGATTTTTGAGATGACTGATCATCGTGTCCCTACAATTGAATACGTCAAGGGTATGTCCCTGGGTCTCGCTCGGTTATGATCTCGGCTAACAGTGATGTGTGCAACGCAACGTCCAGGTCTCACTCATTTAGTATTGGGCGACATAAGCAGACCCGCTTATTCCGAGGAAGCTGCGATCCGTACTTCGTTTGTATTGACCGCCGACGCGTTTCAAGCGGGCGCGACGCTGCCTATCCTCGCTGGCGTTACTGATGCGGTGATCATGGATGCCGCGGTCATAAGTATGGAGTGTAAACTTAATGTGATTCGGCGGCCCACATCCATCCACAACTGATCCGTCGCAGGTGCTGAATCTTCTCGACACCAACAGTATGATCCTCGAGTTGATCTCGAGGTACTGTAACGTTTCGACCATAGGTTCAGTCACGGTCACACCCACCCCGTGAACTAGGGTTTTTAGTTCACGGTCACAGGTCACGGAGGTCAGTGA